>RXON01002976.1:0-25489 GCA_009667805.1 Leptobrachium leishanense
GTGGTCAGGATGTGAGGAGTCAAAAGACGATTACAGAGTCCGTGGCGCACAAGACACAATATACGGTCACTATAATACCAACAGGTGATGTTCCCCTATTTACCCAATTGCACACATCAACCCAAAAACCGGTAAAGCGCCATGTGTCCTATGCGGACTCTTGAATACCAATCAGGTCTAAGAGGACTTCTTACAGTTTGGTATTCAAGAGTCCGCATAGGGCACGTGGCGCTTTACCAGTATTTGGGTTGAGGATGTGAAGAGTGCTCCACCTTCTCTCCCACCAGCTCCCCCGATCTGGCAGAATTTCTGCGCGAAGTAAAGCAGTTTCCTCCATCCCACCCAGCACCACCATCAGCCAGGATTTTGAATCTTCCGGCTGCCGGTCACCGGATCAGTCACTACTGACATCAGCACACAGGGTGCTGATGTCACACTCTTTGAGATACCAATTGCAGTAGCGATTGGTCTCAGAGAGGCAGCTGATGGATCAGATCTGTGCATGTGAGCAGCTCCGATCCATTGTTATGTGCAGGCGCTACGGAACCTGCATAAAGTGCCTAAGTCCCATAGCGCTGTGCACTTTGCGGTTCCTATGCTACGCAAGTAGCTTAAGAGTGCAAATTGCACAGAAAAAGCTCAGGGACTGCCGAAGAGTGAGGCAGTGCCTGGCAAGGGACAAAAAGTGATAAAATCCCCTTAACCTCCCTGGCGGTATTCCCGAGTGCGACTCGGGGTTAAATTTCACTACCGTGAACGGTAACCCCGAGCCACACTCGGGCTGGATGATTACTCACCTGCTCCTGTGCTCCCTCGCTGTCCCCCGCAGTGTGATCGCGGCGAGCTGCTTCCTGGCAGGAAAGAGGATGTAATATCTGTGTAGCGCCACCAGATGGCCCTATTGTCAAGGGCAGGGAAGTATCACAAAGCAGGAGTATATCGCAAAAATAAATCACAAAAAATAGATCGTGTGAACTGCTAAACTAAGGTCAACAAAAAGAAAAAAGAAGAGAAAATGAGTAGGATACTCGTTGAATGTAAAACAATAATAACCAACCACAAACTGGTCAAAATGGAGGTTGTGGCAACAAAAAATAATATAATAATAAACAAAAAAGACGGTGAATGCAAATAAACACACAAGCAGTAAAAAAAGGGTACTGCCGTATAAGTGATGGTTAATGTGTGTTGCAGTGACAATTAATAAACAAGGTGTCGTAGATTAAGCACAATGATTAGCTTAGGTGCTGTATATAAAGCACTGATATACTGTATAACAATTGCTAAAAAAGGAAAAAACGGCTATAAACAGTGCTAGGAGTAAAGCACTAATAATTAATAATTAAAAATTGATATAAATGTGCCACAAGGTAAGAAAAAATGCATTCCAGTGAACAAGAATATAGCCTTTAAAACAAAATTCAATTGAGGAATAGAAACCAAGATTTTAGATTACATAAGTGTGAAATAAATTACTATATACAGAGTGTAACATAAAAAAGAATTAAACAAGACGATTATTCAGCAGTCCATATAAGTCATAACCTAGTGTGCAAGAAAAAAATTGTTCATGGTCCATAAAAAAGAGAAAATGATATGCTAATTCAAATTGTTTATACTGGCCAGATTAGAAGTGCAGCTGCCGGGCTAACCAGGAAAACGGTAAATCCCCAAATCCGATTAAAGAGAAAGATGCAGGTCATAGAGCTTGTGTCCGGCGCTAGTACTCGTAATCTTCGGCTTCAGTAAAGGCTGTCCAGCCTGGAGAGCACGTACTCCGTGAATCACGTTGATGAATGCGGTGTAAAGAAAAAAAGAGAGAGAAAAAAAAAAGAGAGTTTTGTGCAGACTGTATTATCCCAGTCAGAACAATTGCAAGCAGAGAATATACTCACATTTTCTGGTGCCAATTTAAACAAAGAGGCACCAAAACGAAGGCAAATCGGTGAATTAAACCAAGGGGCACCGATTCCTCTATCAGAGATCCAGAGGTCAGGAAACTCGATCCTTCAGGATGTCAGTTCAGGATACCAAAGGAATAATTTCACCAAGAGTCTTACAAGGTGAAGAATTCACAGACGGTTTATTAAAATAACAATAAAATACACCTCAGACGCGTTTCGCTGAATGTAGCTGACACCCACTGATGAAGCTACATTCAGCGAAACGCGTCTGAGGTGTATTTTATTGTTATTTTAATAAACCGTCTGAATTCTTCACCTTGTAAGACTCTTGGTGAAATTATTCCTTTGGTATCCTGAACTGACATCCTGAAGGATCGAGTTTCCTGACCTCTGGATCTCTGATAGGGGAATTGGTGCCCCTTGGTTTAATTCACCGATTTGCCTTTGTTTTGGTGCCTCTTTGTTTAAATTGGCACCAGAAAATGTGAGTATATTCTCTGCTTGCAATTGTTCTGACTGGGATAATACAGTCTGCACAAAACTCTCTTTTTTTTTTCTCTCTCTTTTTTTCTTTACACCGCATTCATCAACGTGATTCACGGAGTACGTGCTCTCCAGGCTGGACAGCCTTTACTGAAGCCGAAGATTACGAGTACTAGCGCTGGACACCAGCTCTATGACCTGCTTCCTGGAAGGCTCCCTGTGAGTCACATGATGCAGAGTGGGCGGGACCAGCAGCAAACTTCTAAACAATTCATAAAACACTGTAATCCAAAGTGCAATGTTTATGAACAGCCACCAGGTGGCAGTACAGGATAAGAAATAGACCATTAATCCTCTTACCCTTGTTTTCAGACAGATTTCAGTGTTTTTTGTTGTATTTTATTGAATATCATTTATTTGCATTATCTTGGATAATTATTTTTGGGATAATAAATTATTATTTCGTGTTTCAAACTTTATCGGACTCAGTGTATTTACGATTTTATTTATTTATAAAGGATTTTACCAGTAAGGACTCTCGATTGCACGGATTTCAGTGCGTGATTCCTAATTATTACAGGCTAACTATGTACAAAACCACGTTTCCTTTAAAAAAAATTTAGACGCTTTTAGACATGAAATTTTGAAAAAATTAGACCGCCAGGGAGGTTAAATACAATTTAACCCCTTAAGGACCGCTGACGTACCATGTACGTCCTGCCCACGGGTCTCCCTTAGACCCGCGGACGTACGTTCCTTTCCTTCTCCATACTTTTCTCTTCCCATCACTCTGCTACAAGACGATCTTGGTCTCATCTGTCCATAGGATCTTGTTCCAGAAGTGTGAAGGCTTTGTTAGGTGTTGTTTGGCAAACTCTAATCTGGCCTTCCTGTTTTTGAGGCTCACCAATGGTTTACATCTTGTGGTGAACCCTCTGTATTCACTCTGGTGAAGTCTTCTCTTGATTGTTGACTTTGACACACATACACCTACCTCCTGGAGAATGTTCTTGATCTGGCCAACTGTTGTGAAGGGTGTTCTTTCACCAGGGAAAGAATTCTTCATTCACCCACCACAGTTGTTTTCCTTGGTCTCCCGTCTTTTGGTGTTGCTGAGCTCACCGGTGCGTCCTTCTTTTTGAGAATGTTCCAAACAGTTGTTTTGGCCACGCCATGTTCTTGCTATCTCTCTGATGGGTTGTTTTGTTTCTTCAGCCTAATGATGGCTTGCTTCACTGATAGTGAAGGCTCTTTGGATCTCATCTTAAGAGTTGACAGCAACAGATTCCAAATGCAAATAGCACACTTGAAATGAACTCTGGGCCTTTTCTCTGCACATTGTAATTGGGGTAATGAGGGAATATCACACACCTGGCCATGGAAGAGCTGAGAAGCCAATTGTCCCATTACTTTTGGTCCCTTAACAAGTGGGAGGCACATCTGCAAACTGCTGTAAGTCCTACACCGTTCACCTGAGTTGGATGTACATACTCTCAAATTAAAGCTGACAGTCTGCAGTTAAAGCACATTGTGTTTGTTTCATTCCAACTCCATTGTGGTGGTGTATAGAGCCAAAGATGTTAGAATTGTGTCGATGTCCCAATATTTCTGGACCTGACTGTATATATATATATACTAGGGCCCCTATTACGCTCTTAGCGTTAAAACGTGGGCGCAGGGGAGGAAAAACTGCGCCCGCAGTTTCCCCCCTTGCGCCCGCGGTTTAACGCCAGATTACAATGCAGGTGGAAACAATACTTAAAAATCATTAAAATCATCACAATCATTAAAAATCTGGATACTCGCGGCAGCGTTGAGCGCAGCCGCGAGCATCCACTCGCTGGACTCCATTGAGGTCCTCTCTGCCGGTCACGTGACCGGCCGGATCTCGCATTGTAAGATCCGGCCGGTCGGTGTAGTGATACGCAGGGAGAGACAGGGGGGGACATTTTCCCCCTGTCTTTCCCTGCTCCTGCCGGCTGGAGGAGGCGACCAGAGACGCAGTCCTCGCCGCGGGACAGAGGGTGATTATATGATGAGTTTTTTTATTTTTTCAAGCTGGTGTTAACGGATTCTGCACCAGCGAAATCCGTTAACTCCAGGTCCTGGCTCTGGTTAACTTTTCGTTGACCAGAGACAGGCGTTAATCAGCGCTGGACATTGTAATCCAGCGCTGATTAACACTTTGCGCTCCCCATGTTTAGTATAGGGAGCGCAAAGTGCACTAACCTCGCGCAGAGGAGCGCAAGGTCCCAAACGCAATTGTTTTTTTTTAATCCGTTTGTGTTTGGATTGTAATATGCCCTGAATACCGCAGCTAACGGTAGTGCTCACGCAGGTGAGCGCTACCGTTAGCATGCAGAGTGTAATAGGGCCCTAAAGGGGTTATCCGCTGAGCACTGTTTGCCAGTGTTGCAAAAACCAACTAAAACAGGTATTGCAGTGCTAAGAATCGCTGGCTCTTCTCAAAACTAAAAATGAAACAGCAAAAGAAGAAACTTTACAATTTTTTAGACATCTTCAAACAAGATAAAATGATTCAAATCACTTGATGTTGGTTATATTACATTTATTAGGATTCTACCTACATTTACATCACATTTAGAACTGAAGGAACTGATTTGGCTGAGGATTAGTGCAATACCCAATCTGAAACTACCAATAATTTAGATACTACAAGTAACAAAAGAGTAGACATGTGCGATTCAGTTCAGATCAATTCGGAAATTCAGCCAAACAAACAGCTATTCAACGGTTTGGATCAATCCGAATTGCCGAACCTCATGGCTCTCTGAATAAAAAAAAAAACTAATACGATTATGATCGTCTAGATCTGAATATGATTAGTTATATTCAAATTAATTCAGAATGCCCTACAGCTTTACTTATGCCAATGCAACATTTTGTGCCTCCTTTTCAGGAGCATTTTCCCCATTCTGTGAGTCATATTGGAGCATATAATCCTTTCTGTATATCATTTTTTGGTTTATATGCTCCATCCTGTGCATAATTTTTTAAGCCAGAGCTCCAACCCATGCATTAATTTTGGAGCAAGTGCTCCACCCAGTGCTTCATTTTTGGTGCATATGCTCCATCCTTTGTATTATTTTTGCAGCACATGTTTCATTCAAAGTGTTATTTTGGGGAATGCACGTCTTTTAGTACATCGTTCTGGAACCATTTGTGAGTCATTCTGTAGGTTTTTATATTTTGTATCATCGAGGTTTCAAATATTGGAAATGGGCGAATATATCAGACCCTTCCAACATTCCAAAATAGTACGATCCAACATATCATAAGATTCCAACATTCTGAATTGGCTTGTTCCAAATATACTGAAATCCGAAATTTTTGGATTCCAAAATATTCCGTACTGAACCAAATTTTTGCCCTGTGCACATGTCTACAAGAATTTGTAACATTTTGCAAACTGATAAGGAAGGGTCTACATACAACAGTAATATACCAGAACAGCAACATAGTAGTGCCCCTTCATTAGTTATTCCAGTAATCAAACTAAGTGGGATACTGGTATTCCTTTCCACTCCAAACCTTAGATCAGTCGCCTTCCATCCCTGGACCCCATCTTAATTAGGCCGGGTGCACATTAGCGTTTTCTTCTGCGCACTAGCGTTCGTTAAAAAGGACGCACTTTATGACGGAAGAAATTGGCAGACGCCAGATGATGCGTTAATTTTGACGCACGCCGTAAAAACTAAGTTTCTTGTCACTCTGTCGCAGCTGCAGAGACACACTGGCCTACCCAACGTGCCTGCTGTCGCTAGTGCGCAGGTGCGCTCATTTGAGGTTTGCACGCGGCGTCAATCCTAGCGCAAAAGCCTTGGTGTTTCCATGACGGACATCTTCAGCGCACGTTATGCGTTGCGTGCATACTACGTCTGCTCTTCTCTATCCGCATAATTATATGCTACAACGGACGTCATAAGCGCGTCATAATGCACGCTAGTGTACAGAAGAAAACGCTAGTGTGCACCCGGCCTAATCCTTTTCCACAGGTCAGTCCCTGTCAATTCCAGTAAAAATTTACAGTATACAGTATTTACCAGCACTATATTGCTATCCACAAATCTAGTAATTGGTACCATTTGTCATGTGTCTTCTATGTATCTTATCAGTAAAGGATAAGATGTTTGGGTGATCAGAATCTCCTTTTTAAGGCGGTGTAAGAAAGATTTAGATTGAAAGTAAATATTTATTTTGTTGTATAATTTTTACCATTGTTCGAACTGCACTGACAATGCATATGTTTCTTTATAAATAACATTATGCAACTAATTGTTTAAATCTGCATTTCCACAGCTACCTTAAATTGCTCAGAATGCCACGCTAATGCGGTGTGTGATAAATCTTCAGGATCCTTGTCCTGTACCTGCAAGGACGGGTTCATTGGTGACGGTTTCACATGCTCAGATATCGATGAGTGTGCTTATACATGGGCAAACAACTGTCCTATGGGCACTTGTGAAAATACTTTTGGCTCTTACACCTGTCGCTGCCCCAGTGGATACTATGTAACAGCAGAGAAAACTTGTGACGATGTTGATGAGTGCTCTAACCCTGAACTTAATGAGTGTCATCCAACAGCAACCTGTACTAACTCAGCTGGAAGCTATGCCTGTGTTTGCCCACCTGGTATTTATGGTGATGGATTCTCTTGTGATGTAGATAAGTGTTCAAAAAATGTGTGTGGATTGGGAATGGAATGTTTTCAATTCTCTGATTATACCAAATGTTCCGACCCATGTTCAAACTATACTGTTGTGAATGAACCTTGGAGAGGCTCAACTGAAGCAGGTTTATCGGATCTCCATTGTGACAGTAACAAATACGGATGGTACCGCTTTGAAGGCAGTGGTGGTATACGCATGCCAGAAACCTGCAAACCCATATTCAGTTGTGGTACACATGCACCATTGTGGCTAAATGGATTACATCCGAAACTCAATGAAGGTATTGTGAATCACACTGCCTGTGCTCACTGGGCTGGAGACTGCTGCAAATGGTCAAAAGATGTCCAAATTAAGTTATGCCCTGGTGGCTATCATGTCTACAAGTTCAGTGGGACACCATTGTGTGAGATGACATATTGCACAGGTAAGCCTCCTTTATTTTAACTATTTCCATTTTAAGACGTATTTTCAGTAGACGTGGACTGGTCATTGTTCAAGCCTGGCGAACGCCCAATGGGCTGCAAAGGCCAGAGACCACAGGAGACCAAAGGATCTCCCAATCAGTTTAACCCTTTCACTGCTGAGGATGTGTGGAGAACGTCCTCATTGACTCCTAAGGAAAGATAGGGGTGGAGATGGGGGTTCCTTTGAACCCGAATATCTGACTGTTTTCAATATATGACCTTTCCAATGTTACCAAACATGACCATGTTTCAAGTAAAGAAAAATAATAATAATAATAATAAAAAAAAATTGTTTTTTTTAGGACGTGAAATGGCTCAGCAGTGAAGTGGTTAATATAAGGCCAGTGTCAGTTATTGAAGCACTTTACTATTGAAATATGTCCTTGTTTTAGTGAAACATGACTGCGTCCATGACCTACCCTTGTATTTTACAACATCCAGTATACATATAAAGTTACCTTCATGAACTAACCCATGGCTGAATACATACCTATCCAGACTCCTGCCCAGCTAATAATTGTTCCTAGTTGAAATCTGCTCGTGCATCTGAGAAATATTGAATATACAGATTTACTAGGTATAGAATTCATAGGCAAATGTTATAATTAAATATAAGGAAATTTAAGTAAACTATCAGGGTTATTCAAAGAGAATCAAAAAGTCACCGCACGTTCAGTGACTTTTCATTCTCTTCAATTCGGTGCGATTTGGCGATCCCATTTTGGCAAACCTGCGGTGTATTCAGCAAGCACCACAGGGCCGTCGTAATGCAGAGAAAAGTCGCCGCAAACTCACCGCAAAACCCGGCAAACGCACACCGAAACCTACAAAAACATCTGGATTAACCACGCCGGAGAAACCCAAGCAGCAGCCTATCACAGTGCAGAGCAGCCGCCGGAAAAAGCCAACACTGCAGACGAATGGAGTGAAAAAAAATAAAAAACGTACGTTTGAATGTTTGAAAAGTGAAACGTTGTTTGCAAAGAAACTACTGAATGAAAATGTCTGAAATTTACATATAAGATCCAATGAATGATAATAAAAAGGGCTGTTACAGAAAAAGAAAAAACGATTAAAAAAAAAAACGGAAACCTTTTTTTCCCAAAAAATCCCGAAAATTGCCTAAAAGATCCTGAAAAATCTAAAAATGAGACTTTTTACTGCAGAATATAATAATAAACCGTTTATTAGATATTGAATTAAAACAGGAATATTTTTAACATTGAAGCCTATGGGATTCGCCTGAATAAACCTGTCGAATGAAACCATCGAACAGCAGGGCATTTCGGCAACCTTTCACTGCTGGCTTTTGTTCTCTGAATAGACGAAGCATTGCTTCTCTATGGGGGATTTCACTGCCCTCGAATAGGCACCTTATGTGCAGGCAATTCGCCAACATTTGGCGAACTGCCTGCTCTCTGAATAGCCGAATGGCCAGGAAAGGTAACCATACGCTGAATTTCACTGTTTGGTTACCTTTCGGCCACAATTCGGATCTTTTTGAATAACCCTGTATGTTTTATTGTTGCATATTATTCCATTGCCAATTATTCACTAGTTGTCTAATTATTATTATATATTAACCATTTATAGTAAATAGTTTTCCATTAAGGTAAGACGTAATAACAATAAACAAAGTAGAAATATTTTACCTGGCAATCGAAACACAGTGAAATATAGCCCTGTATTACCTTGTAGTGTTCATCTATAAATGCCTTTTTCAACATATCTCTGTTCTTGTAGCTGCTTATTGGAAGCTGGCATATTTAAGACATTGGTATGAATTTCAAGTAAAAATTAACAATCCAGAATTGTATCTTCTAATCTATTACTTATTTCAAGAGCCAAACACAACTGTTGGTCATTGTGCTGCTGATGAAGAAGAGAAAATCAAGGATGGAGTAAACGGTTGTCACTGCATAGATGAGTACAAGATCTCTGGTATGTGTAAAATATTCTAATCTGTCAACATAATAACAAATTCATAAATTTAATGCCTGTTAAGTGGTATTTACCTGTATGTTTCCTTATGCAGACGTTACGCCCAATATATTATTTTATGCTCTGTTGACATTTCTTCGAAGCTGCATTGATAATAATCTCATTATAATCTCTACAAATCCCCACAAGCAGGAGATCTGACCTTTTCCTTATCTGTCTTTATCCTGTTTAAGGTATTTGACACACAAGTCTGGCTGACGCTGTATGCTAATAATGTAGACCCCATTTAAATTGTGCAATATAATGGACACCATCCAGCGTCTAAAACCTTTCATTAGAACAATATTTTTGTAAATGATAAATTAAAATTACGCACATGTTCATTATTTTCATCTTTTAGCTACCTCGAAATAACAATCTATATTAAAAGTTGCAATTTTACCCTACATTTAAGTGTTAGATATGCATCCCATATTTCACATAAATTCAATGATTAGATTTTTTCAACCCAAAGCAATTGGTAGTGAAAGGGTTAAGGGCATTTTGTTATTTAACTAGCATTCCCTTTGTAGACTTGTGCACCGATTTATTTATTTTTTTCGGTTCGGTTCGTTCGGATTTTGTAAATTTTCGTTTTGGCTCGATTCGGCCGATTTCCGGTTCGATTCGTTTTTGGTATTGACTTTTTTTTCGTGATTTCGGAAATTTTCGTGTTTCCTCGGAAAGTCTGTCCTCCACGTTTCAAAGTGTCTATTCGTTTTGACGTAAACTAATGGTTTTTCAGATCCGATAATTCTGTCGATACGATAATTCTGCCATTGAGCTTTCTCATGTTTTACAAGAAGGATACATTAAGATTTCTCTGGTTTCCCGGGAAGGATACAATGAGATTTCTCATGTTTTACAAGAAGGATACATTGAGATTTCTCTGGTTTCCCAGGAAGGATACATTGAGATTTCCCATGTTTTACAAGAAGGATACATTGAGATTTCCCATGTTTTACAAGAAGGATACATTGAGAATTCTCATGTTTTACAAGAAGGATACATTGAGATTTCTCTGGTTTCCTGGGAAAGATACATTGAGATTTCTCATGTTTTACAAGAAGGATACATTGAGATTTCTCTGGTTTTCCAGGAAGGGTACATTGAAATTTCTATGGTTTTAAAAGAATGATACATTGAGATTTCTCATGTTTTACAAGAAGGATACATTGAGATTTCTCTGGTTTCCTGGGAAGGATATATTGAGATTTCTCTGTTTTTTCAAGAAGGATACATTGAGATTTCTCTGGTTTCCCAGGAAGGATACATTGAGATTTCTCTGGTTTTCCAGGAAGGATACATTGAGATTTCTCATGTTGTACAAGAAGGATACATTGAAATTTCTATGGTTTTACAAGAAGGATACATTGAGATTTCTCATGTTTTACAAGAAGGATACATTGAGATTTCTCTGGTTTCCTGGGAAGGATATATTGAGATTTCTCTGGTTTTCCAGGAAGGATACATTGAGATTGCTCTGGTTTTCCAGGAAGGATACATTGAAATTTCTATGGTTTTACAAGAAGGATACATTGAGATTTCTCTGGTTTTCCAGGAAGGATACATTGAGATGGGAATGATACAAAATTACAGAATCAGCGATATAACCGAAAAATACGATGTCCGAAATTACTGAAATGGAGCCGAAATCACGAATGGAACGAAAATTAATTTCGATTTTACACATTTATAGTCCATTCGAAAATTCCGAAAAGTTTTCGTTTCGGCTCGGAAATTTGTTCGGATCTGCCGTTTTCGGATCCGAAAATTTTCAGAAAATCGTCTGAATCCGAATGCACGAATCGGGAAATTTCGTGGAAATTCCGAAACCCGAAACGCACATCCCTATCCCTTTGTTGCAATTTGTTGCCCTTCACCGGTCATTTCATTGACGTAAAACTGTATCCTACACAATGATTGACAGGTGGGGGTCGCACAATATTTTATTTAGTATACTGTATATAGAAATTCCAGCTATTTCGGGTTGATTAGTTAATTTGCTATTTCGTTTTTCGGGTCAATAAGTTCTTTTATTTTTATAGTTAATTCATATTTTATTTTTAATAGTTTTTCATTTTTATTAGTTACCGGAATGTGAAATGGATTAATTAATTACATTGATTAGGGTAAAAAAAAAAAAAGTAATCCCCCTGCTCCGGAGCCCCGTGGGGCTGCTGTCCTTGGTTCTGAATAGGTCACAGCACCATGGATAGCCGCCACGGAACGCAGCCAGACTGAAGGAAAGAAATAAAAACCCTGCAGCGTTCAGCAAAGCAAAAAAGCCTTGTTGTTTTAAAATAAACTAGGAATCCAAAAGTACACTTAATGAATTGCGTAGACCCACACATAACATGCGTTTACACTCACAAGCTTTGCAAACAGATCTACACACACATACGATACATTTGGAAACACACACTTATCAGACATGTGCATATACAATCACAAACTCAGCATATGTCTGCTGCACACTTAGTAAACATTTAAGCTCAGTGTATCTTGCTACACTCAGCATACTCTAGCACGCACACACTCACAAACCGGGCATACATTTTCAGAGATAGACATATATACCCGATTAACATGCAATTGCACAGAAACACATGCGCTCCTAGCATAAATTTAAACACATACACACATAGCCTATATTAATGCAAATACAACTTTCATGTGCACGAACACAGCAGGGAACATATATTTCTCTTCAGATACACACACACACACAAAGCATAGATTTGCATGCACATTAGAGGTGTGCATTCATTTCGTAATGAATTGCAATTCAATAATAACAAATGATTTGATCCGAATTGCAACGAAAACGAAAATGGTATATAACCAATTTGATTCGTTATGCTGTTTCACTAGAGAACCATTAATTAAATGATTCGAAATTCGAATCGAACTATCGAATCAACTATAGAATTTTTTGTACGGATGTGTACATTTTGTAAGTATGCTAACCAGCTGAAAAGACCTAACACAATTTACCAAATGCTCACTAAATTTGGCAATGGTAACAAAAAGAAATTGCGACACTAATGTGATTGGATTTGAGACCCGCGTGGACTTTTCAGTTTTATGAAATGTAAGCCCCCCACTAATGATTATTTTTTGTACTTTTTATTTGAAGAGGTCGCAGATATCCATACCAAGTTAACATGTGGTAAGCTTGATATGAGGGCCACGTTTCAGAAATGTCAATTCAACGACTTGAACATTAAGACTATACATCTGACAAACAGCAGCTGCTTCAATGTTCTGGAGGACATCCCAACAAACACATATGTTATAGTCTCTCCTCTGCGATCAAATACATGCGGCACCCAGCTAATTGTGAGTATCGTAAAGGAAAAATATATTATAGTGGTTAAACTTTTGAGACAGACTGTAGGGAGAGGAAAGAGCACCCTGATAAGAACAGATTACCTTAAACTATCCCATTTATTAATAATGAAATATATATTTGCCATTTCAGTCTGTTATGTAATAATGTTTAATTATAACAAAAATTTGCTGATCAACAAATAAGAGGGTGGCAAAAGAACCTTAGAATTTTAGGGCTCGAAGTTTAAAATGCATTTTGCTACCCATAAACTGACACTTGGGAATATTCCCAATGTACTCCTTGCTGTTATAACCTAGGACCCTATCACCTCCTTAATGCTAGCTCTCACATAAGTGAGCATAAGCATAGGTTAATTGAGGTGATAGCTTAACGCCCAGATCGGAACTCGATTGCTAACGAGATAAAAAATCCTTTGGCGAACCGGTATTAACACTTTTTAGCACCAGCTTACTGTACTTTGCGCTCCCTATGCTTAACATGGGGAGCGCGAAATGTAATTAACATTAGGATCACAAAATCCTAACGCTAAATATGCCCCGCTGCGATTAACTGAAAAGTTAGCCACAGCTCTAAGCTGTAGCTAACTAATTCCGCTTCTGCAGAATCAGTGAGCACCAGCTGAGACCCCCCCAAAAAAGAAATTAGATACTCCCCTCATCCCTTGGCAATAACAGCAGCCAAATCCGCCTCTTCTGACTGTCGGGAGAAGAGTGAGACTGGGGAAAATAAGTCCCTAGTCTCCCTCCGCAATCACTCCATAGACCTGCTGGATCTCGCGAGAGGCGAGATCCTGCAGGTCAGCTGACCCGGCAGCACAAGCCTCCATGGAGTCCGCAACGGCGCGTTAACGAGTATCCTGGAGGCTAGTGGCCGTTATGGGGCAAGCAGCTGGTTCAGTTCCTGCCCCGTAATTTACTTGTAAAAATGGGACGCTAAGGGGAAATTTTCCCCTTAGCGTCCCCATCTTATCTGTAGGCACGTGATAGTATGCCAATTTGGCAGGCAGATGCTGGCCAAATGGAGTTACTGCATTTCTGAGCTCTGTGTATGATCATCTGGGGCACTGTCAGTTATAATAAACATTCCCCAGGTGGTTTAAAAAGTCTTAGCACATTGAGCATCATGTCCAGGTTGCTTAGGAACATGATCTGGAGCCCAAATGCAAATGAAATTTGTAATAAACAAATTTAATTTGCAATGATGCCTCATAGCTTCAGATCATGTTAACACAATCTCTGTCTGCTGTGCCTGATAATGCTGATCATGTATATGTTAAGCAGGTAAACAAAGTTTGTTGAGGATGAAAATGGCCATATAAGCATATTTTCATTACTCATTCTGATTTTAAAACTCTAAATTTAAAGTTAAACATATACTATAAAAAATGCCTTTAGATATCCATTTATAAACCTACAACCATTATTCATAAGTGGTACAGTTTAAGAGTATTTTTTAATTCCAAATAGAATAAAAAATAAATACTACCCATCCTCTGAAATGTGATTTTTAAGCACTATGCTACAGTGGCAAGAAAAAGTAAGTGAACCCTTTGGTATTACATGGAGTTTTGCATGAATTGGTCATAAAATGTGCTCTGATCTTCATCTAAGTCACGACAATTTGAAAAACACAGTCTGCTTAAAATAATGCAACATAAACATTATATGTTTTAATGTGTTTATTGAACAGAACATGTAAACATTCACAGTGCAGGGTGGAAAAAGTATGTGAACCTTTGGACTAAATAACTGGTTGACCCTCCTTGGCAGCAATAACCTCAACCAAACGTTTCCTGTAGTTGCAGATCAGACCTGCACAACGATCTGGAGTAATTTTGGACCACTCCTCTTCACAAAACTGTTTCAGTGTAGCAATATTCTTGGGATGTCTGGTGTGAATCGCTCTCTTAAGGTCATGCCACAGCATTTCAATCGGGTTGAGGTCAGGACTCTGACTGGGCCACTCCAGAAGGCGTATTTTGTTTTGTTGAAGCCATTCTTTTGTTGAATTACTTGTATGCTTTGGGTCATTGTCCTGTTGCATCACCCATCCTCTGCGGAGCTTCAGTTGGCGGACAGATGATCTTACGTTTTCCTGCAAAATGTCTTGATAAACTCTGGAATTCATTTTTCCATCAATGACAACAATCCGTCCAGGACCTGAGGCAGCAAAGCAGCCCCAAACCATGATGCTCCCTCTGCCATGTTTTACAGGGGATGTGGTTTTGATGTTAGTGTGCTGTGCCTTTTTTTCTCCACACATACAGGGTAATTCAAAGAGATTCGAAAAGTCACCGAACGTTTGTGACTTTTCGTTCTCTTCAATTCGGTTCCTTTTGCCGATCCCATTTTGGTGACCCTGCGGTGTATTCAGCAAGCACCACAGGGTCCCCGAATTGCAGGGAAAAGCTACCGCAAACCCAACGAAAACTAACTGCAAAACCCGGCGAATGCACGCCGAAAACCCTCAAAAACATCTAGATTAACCCTTCAAAGACGCCGGAAAAACCCGAGCAGGAGCCGATCGCAGGCAGCAAAGCCGCCGGAAAAGGAAAACAGTTTGCATGAATGATTGCAAAGTGAAACGCTGTTTGCAAAGAAACTACTGAGTGAAAATGTCTGAAATTTACATATGAGGTCCAGGGAATGATAATAAAAAGGGCTGTTACAGAAGAAATAAGTTTAAAAAAAAAAGGACTTTTTTTTAAAAAATAATCCAGAAAAATGCTTAAAATATCCTACAAAATCTATAAATAAAGAGACTCTTTACTGCAGAATTTTATAATGAATGGTTTATTAGATATTGAATTAAAACGGGAATATTTTTAACATTGAAGCCTATGGGATTCTCCTGAATAAACCTGCCGAATTAAACCACCGAATGGCAGGGCATTTCGGGAACCTTTCACTGCTGGTTTGTGTTCTCTGAATAGCCGAAGTAGTGCTTTTTCATGTGGTTTTCACTGCCCTCGAACAGGCACCGTATGTTCAGGCAATTCGCCAGGATTTGGCGAATTGCCTGCACTCTGGATAGCCGAATGGCCAAGAAAGGTAACCGAACGCTGATTTTCAGCGTACGGTTACCTTTCTCAAGCAATTCGGATCTCTTTGAATTACCCTGATACTGTTGTGTGTTTTCTCCAAACAACTCAATTTTGGTTTCATCTGTCCACAGAATATTTTGCCAGTAATGCTGTGGAACATCCAGGTGCTCTTTTGCAAACTTCAAGCATGCTGCAATATTCTTTTTGGACAGCAATGGCTTCCTCCGTGGTGTCCTCCCATGTACTCCATTCTTGTTTAATGTTTTCATTATTGTAGATGTGTCAACAAAAATGTTAGCATGTGCCAGAGGTTTCTGTAAGTCTTTAGCTGACACTCTAGGATTCTTCTTTACCTCATTAAGCATTCTGCGCTGTGCTCTTGCAGTCATCTTTACGGGACGACCACGCCTACGGAGAGTAGCAACAGTGCTGGACTTTCTCCATTTGTAGACAGTCTGTCTTACCGTGGACACATGAACATCAAGGCTTTTGGAGATACTTTTGTAACCCTTTCCAGCTTCATGCAAGTCAACAATTCTTGATCATAGGTCTTCTGAGAGCTTTTTTCTGCGAGGCATGGTTCACATCAGGCAGTGCTTCTTGAAACCAGTAAACCCAAAACTGGTGTGTGTTTTTAAAGGGTAGGACAGCTTTCAGCAACACATCCAATAAAATCACACTGATTGGACTCAAGGTTGGCTCACTCCTGGCTCCAATTAGCTCTTGGAGAAGTCATTAGGCTAGGGGTTCACATACCTTTTCCATCCTGCACTGTGAATGTTTACATGGTATGTTCAATAAACACATTAAAACATATAATGTTTGTGTTGTATTATTTTAAGCAGACTGTGTTTTTCAAATTGTTGTGACTTAGATGAAGATCAGAGCACATTTTATGACCAATTCATGCAAAACTCCATGTAATCCCAAAGGGTTCACATACTTTTTCTTGCCACTGTAATTCTCTGCTAAAAACAGCTCTCCATAATGGGATATTTTAATGAACATTACCATTTATTTTATTTCATTCAGAAAAATTCTACACATGCCAATTACAAGTCTACCCTGCATATAGAGCTGGAACCTGACAGCATCATCACAAGACTTGATGAATTAAATATATTTATGTCATGTGTATACAAGCTTGACCTGATAGCTAGTTTGAACACAGCACTGCGACCTATTATCGGGTACGTATTATCTCCTCATTAGTAGCAGCCTGATTTTAAAGAATATTCCAGCTTCAAAATTCCATCTATAATATTTAAAATTCTATACACCGTAGATTTACTCAATACAATGTGGACACTTTAAGGGTTATTCAGGGAGAGCCTATCTGGCCCCGAAATGGCACCGAACAGTGAATTTCCCCGTACGGTGCACTTTCGTGACCATTCGGCTATTCAGAAAGCAGGCAGTTCACCAAATTTTGGCGAATTGCCAGCAAAATACAGTGCCTGTTCGACAGCAGAGAAATCCTCCATAGAGAAGCAAAGGTTAATCTATTCAGAGAACACCGAACAGCAGAGAAATGTCAGAGAAATACCCTGATGTTCGGTGGTTTAATTCGGCAGGTGTATTCAGGTGAATCCCATAGGTTTCAGCGTTAAAAATATTCAGTTTTAATTCAATATCTAATAAACCTTTACTGTTTTAGGGCTCTATTACATTCTTCACGCAAACGTTAACGCGTGCATAAAAACGTATTAACGCGAGGGGCAAAACCCTTTGCGCTGAACGTCATATTACAATGTCCGCGCAAAAAATGCGCAGTAACGTCTAACGCGGGTGAACCTGCGCGAACGCTGCGCAAGCGTAATGTACTGCGCATGTCCTATACTTAACATTGTGAGCGCAAATGCGTTTGTGCGCTGGTACGCGGATGGTATTACAATCTATGCGCAAAATTTAACGCACAACGTTTGCGCGCATAACGTTTTAACGTCTTTGAAGAGCCGTTGGTAACGGCAAATCTGAACGTCCTGGCCGAAACCAAATATACCATCCCAAAAATAAAAATACAGCAAAGTATAGTTACACATTCTACACATACCCAAACAATAAATTTGAGAAGTTGTGCGTGGTTTTTTATTGATGCAGCATATATGCGCAGATTGACTTTGACAGGCGCAAAAACTTAACAGGAGACCATAAGGCTAGGGTCAGACGAGCGTGATTTCTACGGACTGTACGTCCTTGCACAAGGACGTACGTCAGTACGGAAGACGCAGTAGTGGCCACACAGTCCGTTTTTTCACTGACGTATATTTTGACGGATGTAGGAGGGAAAATAAATTAAAAATCAAAACCATTTTGTCCGTGAAAAATGCTGGACGTATAAATGCAGTCCGTCTGACCACGTTCCATCATTCACACACAAAGCTATGCGGACGTTGCGGACGCAGCGCACTTTGTGCGGCCGTTCTAGGGGTTGTACGTTCTTGCCTGCCTTGCGTCCGTGGGCCGCGGCCGTTGTGCGTCCGCAGTTCAGTGCGGACGTACTTCATGTGTCAGGCTTCAATGGGCTTTCTGTCATGCTATCACGGACGTACTTTTAGGCGCAATCACGGACGTGAACACTACGCTCGTCTGACCCCAGCCTTAAGGCGGGTGCACACTAGACTAGAGAGACGTTTTTTGTAACGCACTAACGCGCGTTAAAAAAAAAAAAACATCGTACCCGACGCTCGTCCACGCCCCCTTGCGTTATCTTCCATAGGAGGATAGCGGAGCACCCGTCGACGTGAATCCTAGCGTTCTAGAATGGCGATGCGCTAGGATTCGCGTCGACGGGTGCTCCGCTATCCTCCTATGGAAGATAACGCAAGGGGGGGTAGACGAGTGTCGAGTACGATGATTTTTTTTTTAACGCGCGTTAGTGCGTTACAAAAAAACGTCTAGTGTGCAGCCGGCCTAAGGTTCTTAATTCTGATTGGCTGAATCACGTGAAAAAACAGTCCGCACACCGATTTCTGCGCGCAACGTTAATGCGAGTGTGTTTTTGTGCGTCTTTTTTCCGTGTGTTATTTTTAGACGGATGAAATAATGCGCAGGGATTGTAATACCAGCGTTAATCTACGTGCGTTAATGTTTAACACTTCGCGCAAAAATTCACGCGTTTACTGTTCATTTTTGCATGAACAATGTAATAGAGCCCTGAATCTGCTGCAAAAAGTCTCTTTATTTATTTATTCTTTTAATTATTTTTTTCGGCATTTTGCAGTATTCTTTTTGCCCAAAATTTTTATACACACAACCAAGCACCCACCGTGGTGGAAGTTAAACTTTATAACCACTAATGTGTGCAGCCATTCCATTAGGGCAGGGGTCAGCAATCTTGACACTCCAGATGTCTTGGAACCACATTTCCCTGGATTCTCTGCCAACCTAATGAGTGGCTGAGCATCCTGGAAGATGTAATTCTAAAACATCAGAGGCGTGGGTGGGGATTGTCGATCTGTGCATTAAAGTGTGCATTCGTAGAATATTTAAGGGGTTATTCACTAACTGTTTGCAACACTTTTTACTGCTGTTGCAAATACAATGAACAACAATAATCCAGAGAGGGAGAAAATCCGTTTCAATTTTGTCACTTTCAAGCGTATTGTGTTTGTTTTTTTTACCCCGATTGTCAGCTTTTTCCGACATGTGCAGCGTTTTTTAGTGGCGGTTCTGCTTGGTTTTCGGCGGTTGTTCGGCAGGCTTGCAGTGGATTTGCAGGGCTTTTCCCTGCACTCCGGGGTCCCTGCGGTGAATGCTGAAATCACTGCAGTGTGGAGAACTTTGATTCCCCAAAGTGCGGGGAACGAGAGCACCGAAATGTCGGCGACATTTCGGTGCTCTCTGAATAATCCCTCTATATTTCCACCACATTTTCTAAGTGACCCAGAATAATAAAAATTATCGTACTGATGAAAATCTTAAAACAGAGCATATACAGTACGCTAACCCCAGTTGTTGTGTTTTGTCTTTTTTTATATATACAGTATATATATTTGTCACATGTGGATAGTGATGCAAGAAATAGAAAAATGCATTAGTAACAGTACAAAAATGTTTTGATATTTTCAGTTCTGTAAATATCAGCCTTGGAGGCACTGGACAGTTCACCGCATATATGGCTCTTTATAAAGACAGCGGCTACACTCAGCTATATGAAGGATCTCAGGTTGACATATCAGTCAAATCCATACTCTACATAGGTGTCTTTATTGATGACGGAGGCCCATCTCATTATGTATTGGTCTTGAGAAACTGTTATGCTACTCCAACTGAAAACCCAGAACATACTGTGAAGTATTACATCATCAAGGACAGGTATACCTATTAATACATAAGCAATAGTCTATCTGTAATTAGACCCAATTTGGAGGTATGAGATTGTTACAAATAAACTCTTTTTGTCAAGAAGGATCTTGAAAATTTAAATGGAGTTATTATATAACACAGCACTTATTTAAGTTCATAAGTGTCCAAGATGGACATTATGGGCCCTATTACATAGTTAACGCTAACGTAGCGCTCAGTTGTGTGAGCGTTAATGTTAGGTTAACTAGCCCCAGCACGGGCCATCCATATTACATTCCAAACGCTAACGGGTTAAAAAACCTTATTAGCGATTGGAAGTGCAAGCTTACTGTACTTTGTGCTCCCCATGTTAAGCCTAGAGAGCGCAAAGTGTTTATTAGCATCAGGATTACAAAGTCCTAACACAAATTACGCCTCGCTGCGGTTAACTCAAAAGTTACTCACAGCTACGAGCTGGCGCTAACTGATAGTGCTTATGCGGAATCAGTCAGCACCAGCTGAAACCCCCCCAAAAAAAAAATCACATACTCACCTCCCATCCCGCGATGAGAACGGCGGCTCCGTCCGCTTCCTCTTGCCGCCAGGAGCAGAGAGAGACTGGGGGAAAAAAGTCCCTCAGTCTCCCTCTGCGAATCACTCCTGCCGACCTGCCGGATCTCGCGAGACGAGATTCTGCAGGTCATGTGACCGGCAGTGGAAGCCTCATTGGAGTCCTATGGACTCCATGGAGGGGATGTTAGTTGCGTCGCTTAGTGCTGCCTCAAGCATCCCGAGGATTAGCGCCACATTACGGTGCATGCTGCTGTTTTAGCGCCTGCACCGTAATATCACACTAAAACGGGGACGTTAAAGAGAAACCTGCAGGTGCAAGTTTTCCTCCTTAGCATCCTCGTTTTAGCGTGAACATTGTAATATAGCCCTATATTTTTATCTAATTATGAAAGTAGAGAATTAATTTACATTATTGATGTCATTTTCTGTATAAAAGCTTGAATGGCTGCAGAACCCAAAGCAATGATAGCAGTTCGGCATAATCTTGTTTACATTTTGGATGGGAATCTGTGGCTTCTCTACTCATCTTGCGTTGGGTTTTAGGGCTAGGTATTCTTTGTGAGCTCCAAGGAGGTGCACTTTTAAACAGTAGTCACTGGCACCAGCTTGGCCATCTGCTTTGCTGCATCCTTTAAGTCGGGGGTCAGCAACCTGGCCCGCCAGAGGTTTTGGAACTACAACTCCCATGATGCTCAACCACTCATTAGGTTGCTTGACCCTCATGGGAAATGTAGTGCCAAAATCTCTGCAGAGCCAAGGTTGCTGACCCCTATTTTAAGTTCTCTATTTTCACCAGAGGACACTGAAGAGTCCACTTTTGAAATGACCTCTGTGTCACTTTTCTGAGGGAGATGATATGTCTGTGAATAAATGGCACTGGTTGGTTATTGAGGATGATTTGGTGGGTGCGTGTCTATGCAACGATTAGCTGGTGTTGTTTTACTGTCCCTTGTACAAATTTACCATAATGGTCCTATAAAGACCCACAAATGAAGATATTATAAAAAAAAGAAGATAGAAACATAGTAAACATAGTAAAATGTCGGCAGATAAGAACCTTTCGGCCCATCTAGTCTGCCCAATTACATGGATACTTTACCTGGATTTATCTTTTGTTTAGGATAGCCTTATGCCTATCCCATGCCTGCTTAAATTCAATTACTGTTTTGGCCTCTACCACTTCTACTGGAAGGCTGTTCCATGTATCTACCACCCTCTCAGTAAAATAATGCTTTCAGATGTTACTTTTAAACCTTTGCCCCTCTAATCTAAGACTATGTCCTCTTGTTTTGCTACTTTGTTTCCTTTTAAATATACTCCCTTCCTCTACCTTGTGGATTCCCTTTACGTATTTAAATGTTTCTATCATATCTCCTCTGTCTCGTCTTTTTTCCAAGCTGTACATGTTAAGATCATTAAGCCTTTCCTGGTAACTTTTCTCCTTCAAGCCGTACACCATTTTAGTAGCCCTTCTCTGAACTCTCTCTAAGATGTCTATATCCTTCTGGAGATACGGTCTCCAGTACTGCACACAGTACTCCAAGTGAGGTCTCACCAGTGCTCTGTACAGTGGCATGAGCACTTCCCTTTTCCTACTGCTAATACCTCTCCCTACACAACCAAGCATTCTGCCAGCATTTCCTGCTGCTCTATTACATTGACTACTTACCCTTAGATCCTCTGAAATAATAACCCCTAAATCCCTTTCCTCAGATGTTGAGGTTAGGACTGTATCAAATATTCTATATTCAGCCCTTGGGTTTTTACGTCCCAGGTGCATTATCTTGCACTTATCCACGTTAAAACTCAATTGCCACAGCTCCGACCATTTTTTTAGTTTACCTAAATCATTTGTCATTTGGCTGATCCCTCCAGGAATGTCAACCCTGTTGCAAATCTTTGTGTTATCAGCAAAAAGACATACTTTTCCATTAATACCTTCTGCAATATCACTAATAAAAATATTAAATAGAATGGGTCCAAGTACTGACCCCTGAGGTACCCCACTGGTAACAAGACCTTGCGCCGAATAAACTCCATTTACCACAACCCTCTGTTGCCTGTCACTCAGCCACTGCCTAATCCATTCAACAATATTGGAATCCAAGCTCAAAGATTGCAATTTATTGATAAGCCTTCTATGCGGAACAGTATCAAAAGCCTTACTGAAATCTAAATAAGCAATGTCTACTGCACCACCTGTGTCTATTATTTTTGTTACCCAATCAAAAAAATCAATAAGATTAGTTTGGCATGATCTCCCTGAGGTAAACCCATGTTGTTTCTGATCCTGTAATCTATGTGTTTTTAGATGTTCAACAATCCTTTCTTTTAACATGGTTTCCATTAATTTCCCCACTACTGACGTAAGACTAACTGGCCTATAGTTCCCAGATTCCTCCCTACTACCCTTCTTGTGAATGGGCACAATATTTGCTAATTTCCAGTCTTCTGGGACGACTCCCGTTAGCAAGGATTGGTTAAATAAATCTGTTAACGGTTTTGCTATTACATCACTGAGCTCTTTTAATAATTTAGGGTGGATCCCATCAGGCCCCATTGACTTATTTGTCTTTACTTTAGACAGCTGCTGTAGAACCTCCTCCTCTGTAAACTGATATGTAATTGTCTCGTTAGTGTTTCCTCCTAACTGAGGTCCCTTTTCTTCTGCAAAGACTGAACAAAAATATTCATTGAAGCAGTCAGCGAGACTTTTATCCTCTTCTACATACCTTCCTTCCTTTGTTTTTAATCTAACTAATCCTTGTTTTACTTTTCTTTTCTCGTTTATGTATCTAAAAAATGTTTTGTCCCCCTTTTTTACTGACTGAGCTATTTTCTCTTCTGCGTTTGCTTTGGAAGCTCTTATAAATTGCTTTGCCTCTTTCTGCCTAATCTTATAGGTTTGCCTATCTTCTTCACTCTGAGTTGTTTTATAATTATTGAATGCTGTCTTTTTGTTCTTCACTATTTTGGCCACTTCTGCAGAGTACCACAGTGGTTTCTTCCCTTTTTTGTTTTTGCTAACAAGTCGAATGCAATTGCCTGTGGCCTTCAATAATGCTTCCTTTAAATAATCCCATTTCTCCTGGACTCCCTTTAAACTCCTCCAGTCTGATAACGACTCCTTCACACAAAGTCTCATTTTAGAAAAATCTGTTTTTTAAAAGTCTAAAACTTTTGTTTTTGTGTGGTGCGGCTCCATCCCTGTTCTTATATTAAACCATACTGACTGGTGATCCTAGATCCCAAATTTTCACCTACAACAACGTTCGATACCAAACCCCCATTTGTGAGTATTAAATCCAATATGGCCTCTTTACGGGTCGGCTCCTCAACTACTTGTGTTAGAGATAATCCCAGTAGGGAGTTTAGAATATTTGTACTCCTGGTGCACCCAGCTGTTTTGGTTTTCCAGTTCACATCAGGAAGATTAAAGTCCCCCATGATAATAACTTCCCCCTTCATTGCCATTTTGGCTATTTCCTCAAGCAGCAGATTATCTAGCTCTTCTACTTGTCCAGGGAGTCTATAGATCACACCTACACGAGCTACTGTATGATTGCCAAATGTTAGCGTAACCCAAACTGACTCTATGTTCACCTCGCTCACTTTTATTTGGTTCGTTTTTATGTTGTTTTTCACATACAGGGCCACTCCTCCTCCTTTCCTACCTTCTCTGTCTTTTCTATATAAAGAGTACCCCGGTATTGTTATGTCCTTATGTCCCTGTTATTTTTCTCACTGAACCATGTCTCAGTAACCGCAACTAAATCTACTTTTTCAGCTGCCATCATTGCCTCCAGTTCATTGATTTTATTGACTAAACTGCGAGCATTTATAGACACGACTCTGAGCTTGTCATTTTTTTCCCCACATGTTGCTTGCACCCTCTGATTTAGTTTTGGGGGACAATCAGGCAGATTGTTTTTTACCCTTTTGTCCCCCCCTCCTAGTTTAAATATCGATAGCTATTAGCGTGTACAGACTGCCCCATGGAGAGTGGACTATGGCGGAACTTCCATAAATAGTGAACTAGCTGTACTTCGTCACCGTAATGTCCTAAAGTTAAAGCTCCGTTCTTTCCATTTAGTCTCGGCAATGATATATTATTTGTTTGATTGAAAAGTTATTAGCTTCTAACATTCATTTTACTGCCTTTGCAGCTGCGCTAACACACAGGATTCAACTATCACAGTAAAAGAAAACGGAGTTTCAATGAAAGCACTGTTTTCAGTTCAGATGTTTAAATTTGTTGGGGATTACGATCGTGTGTACCTACACTGTCAGATGAGCCTGTGTGATGCCATGGACTCTTCATGCACCCCGGTAAGTACATCAGACAAAATCACCTAGGAATCAGTAGAATCTTTTAGTCTATATTTTAGGGCTGAAACAATTAATCGACAACTAATCGATAATGAAAATAGTTGTCAACTCTTTTCATTAATCGATTTATCAGTTGTCGATGAATGGATTTGTGTAGAGCACACTGTTTAGAGCCAGACTGAGTTAAACATTATAACCTCAGACTCTGCTTCGGAGCTGATTGCAGAAGACGTGCCGCTGCTTTACTCGGCATGATTTAGTTCTAGGGTTATTTCAGACATAACCAGTTTGTTTTTTATTCAGCTTACAACTGCAGAAGCACTATAACAAAAGGTCTGGGATACTGCCACTGAGTATGGGCGCTGTACCACTGGTGTTTC
>RXON01002977.1:0-27321 GCA_009667805.1 Leptobrachium leishanense
GGAATGCCCTAACGCGTTGCTCCTGACCTCTCCCCCTCCCCTCCTTTTCCCTTTCCTCTATTTTACTGATATGCTTATGCTACCCTCTCACTGTAGTGCATTCTGTATTTCGTTAAGACTGAGATGTTGCAAACTGTAGTATTTTATATGATACGCTCGGTTATGCCGATTTAGTTTGTTCATGCCTATTTGCCTATTTCCACTCTGTATTTCCGCTGCATGGCTTTTTGAATGAAAAAAAAAGTATTCAACCAATTTTCACATCTGTAACATCTTTGTTACAACATGTTTTTGAGATGTAGGTATCCTGTTTAAAAGTATTCATCCCCTCTTTTTTTTACCCACCCCCCCCCCACTTGGATTTTTGGAAAATGGTAAAACACGTGTTTCTTTTGTAGCACTGTTTTAGTTCTGTTGCTGTAATTACCCATTTTTGGCCACCAGGGGGAGATAAGCGCAATGTTAACTATACTGGGCACATTGGGACTACGTTTTCCAGCATGCTTTGGGGCAGAGACAGGAAGTGGGTGGGGAGAACGGACAGACATCCGCAGCCTCGTCGGAGGAGAGCAGAGCGCGCTGAGGGGTGAAGAGAGCAAGACGCACGTGAGACAGGGAACGATTGCGACCAGGCCGGAGAGCAGGTGCTGCCTTGTGGATGCTGGAGATCGGTTTCAGTAACTTGCCAGAGACCTAGTATCCACCGCTGAGAACTTTGCAAAGACGCAGAGCTGCAGATTGGACCCTGAGTTAGGAGACCGCGATGATCTAATGGGAGTGCAGGCGGTAAGCTAAAAATCTTGTTGCAAAGACGGACAAGCAAGAACAGCGGATCCGGTGGCACAGAGTCCCAGCCAAATCAAGCGGAGAGACGTCCTTGGTCAAGCAGCGGAGCAGATTGTCTGGCGGATGGGTGAGAGGCTTTCCAGGCCACAGTAAAGTTACCAAAGCATGCTGCAGTTTGTTTAAATTTACAGGGCCCCAACGTAACTAGTCAAAGATACACTGAATCCATTCACTGGCCAGTTGAATCTAGTACCCGGGTACCAACACACACATACACGCAAACCTTCTTGGGACACGACCTGTACGGGACTTACACTCCGGCAACGAAGGGGTTAAAATTTCTTTTTTTACCGTTGCGCGTTTCTCACATTACGAATTCCTGTAAATATATATATATACCGTGTTTGCTTTATATATGCCAGTTTATTCGAGACCAGTAAACTATATAACTTATAAAATCCACAACAGTGCTGGTGTATATTTATTCCCTAGTGCGGAGAGACTGACCCGAGGTTAAATTCAGCGTCTCCTCCGGGAGTGAGCGCTACACTTTATTTTCAAAAGATTGTAATTACCAAACTTCACACCTGGTGAAAACCAACATCTTGGTTTTTGAACTATAGATATACTGATAAAAGTATTCAGACCCATTTCCCTCGACCCCGCCCCCCCTTATTTGGATTTGTGGAAAATTGCAAAACACATGTTTGGTTTTTTTCACAAAGATTGTAAATACCAAATTTCACACCTGTAACATCTTTGGTTTTTGAAATATAGGTATACTGATGAAAGTATTCAACCCCCCTTTTTGCCTCCCTCCCACTGAATTTTTGGAAAATGGTAAAATAGGTGCTTGGTTGTTTCTGAAGACGAATCTAAATACCAATTTTCACGCATGTAATATTTTCTGTTTTTGAGATATAGGTATCCTGTTTAAAAGTATTCAGACCCCCTTTTTTTCACCTTCCCCACTTGGGATTTTTGAAAAATGGTAAAACACCTGTTTTTATTTTTCAAGAAGATTGTAAATACCAAATTTCACGCCTGTAACATCTTTGTTTTTTGAAATATAGGTATAATGATAAAAATATTCAGACCCCTTTCCCCTGACCCCCCCTCCCCCAATTGGATTTGTGGAAAATGGCAAAAAACATGTTTGGTTTTCTTCACTAAGATTGTAAATACCAAATTTCACACTCGTAACATCTTCGGTTTTTGAAATATAGGTATACTGATAAAAATATTCAACCCCCTTTTTTCACCCCCCCCCCCCACTTGGATTTTTGAAAAACGGTAAAATACGTGTTTTTTATTTTTCAAGATGAATCAAAATACCGATTTTCACATCTGTAGCATCTTCTGTTTTTGAGTTCTAGGTATCCTGTTTAAAATATTCAACCCCCTTTTTCACCCCCTTAGGGGCGGAGTTTCCAAAAATCCTTCCTTAGTGGGCGCCTACATCATAAAAACAGTGCACCTTCAAAATGTCACGTTCCTAGGTTAAACGGTTTCAGCTGGGCGTTGATAAGCACAAAACGGTCAACGTGAGCTCAGCACAGAGAGAGGTGAAATGGCTCCGCAGTGAAGAGGTTAAGTAAACTAAAACTAGGGATGCGCCGAAATTTTTACCTAAAACGTTATTTTGTTCTTTTGGCTGAAACAAATCCATCTTCGAAATATCAGCTAATAAAAAGACTCGCCTACTCCAAGTCGACTGCGGCAGAATTGGAGCGTTATTTTTGGGAGCTAGGATTAGGTTTAAACAATGTGGGTTAGGATTAGACATTAGGAGGAGGACTAGGTTATCTGTGCTTGTATTAAGATTATGAATAGGGTCTCAGGGTTCGAAATTAGGGTTAGTTTTAGAGATTAGGGTTAGAAATCAGGGATTGGTTAGGGTTTGCTTACTATTTTTCCACATTTTAGAGTTACTTTTAGGGTTATGGTTGCATTAAAAGATAGGATTAACCCTACCACATTTTTAGGCAACAGGTTATTCCTGTTCTTATGATGAATGCTCTCGGGTCAAACAAATGCATTTTTCGAGTCATCCGTAAAAAAGTGCGTCCGAACGCATTGACATTTTTTTTCACGGAACGCGCAAAAACGGTCATACGATGCGCATTTTCGTGTGTGATTTTTTTTATAGATCGGCAATAAAACACTTTTTGCGTCTGGACGTTATGTAGGCCGGACATTAGCAGTGTCTGACGTCTCCTAATCATGCAAACACGCCGCTAGCGGATGCAGCACACTCTGTACGTCAGTACTAGCGGTTCTGCGTTCTCGAAAAAATGCGTTTGTTTGCCGCTTGGACTTTCGTGCGGCCATACTTCGTATATTGCCCGTCATTTGCTGCTACTGCGGCCGTGATTAAGTGCGCCTAAACGCACGTTAAAAATGCGTTAGTCTGACCCCAGCCTAAAATAAACAAAAAAAAGAATCAGTTTGAAAAAAAAAAGTAATTTTCAGTTTCCAGTCAGAATTTTCATTTGGGTGTATCCATTTAACCTCTCTTATTGTTTAAGGGATAAGTATATCGGATTTCCCCATATGGATGTGAATGATGTCTCCCACACATTGTTCAGTTTGCACCCTTCCATATATAAATCATAGTCCTCTCCTCTAGGCATCCCTAAATTTGCCCCTACTTTTCCCTGATGGCCACTTTTATGGTTGTGCTGGATGTCTATTACAGACTGGTGGTGCAGAGTAATAGAAACATAGAAAATGTCGGCAGATAAGAACCTTTCAGCCCATCTAGTCTGCCCAATTACATGGATACTTTACCTGGATTTATCTTTTGTTTAGGATAGCCTTATGCCTATACCATGCCTGCTTAAATTCAATTACTGTTTTGGCCTCTACCACTTCAACTGGAAGACTGTTCCATGTATCCACCACCCTCTCAGTAAAATAATGCTTCCTGATGTTATTTTTAAACCTTTGCCCCTCTAATCTATGTCCTCTTGTTTTGCTACTTTGTTTCCTTTTAACCACTTCAATGCGGAGGACGCGCTCAGCGCGTCCTCCGCATTACCGCTGCTGTGCTGAGGACGCGCTGAGCGCGTCCTCCCATTGGGGTCAGCGTTCGGCCGGGTTCCGGCCGATCGCTGGCCCCTCCGGTGCGGGCTGACATCCTGGATGTCAGCCGCGCATCCGGAACCGCAGCCGCTGGTTGTCAGGACACCTGTCTGGAGCCCCCCAGCACCCCACGTAAAGCCCGCCGTAAACGGAAGAAAGGCAAACCTGGTGCTGCGTTGTCATGAGTGCAGGGCAGCACTTCCATAACACTGCCTTCAGGATGTCCAACCTTGCTCTTAGCACTGGAAGCACCTGTTAATCCTGCAATCAAGTGACTGTTTGCCTACTTAAGGGTGGAGCACCCAGAAGGCAATGCTTCAGCATTATGGTTCCAGAGCCAGCAAGCGAAGCACACTGAGACCCAGAACTATCCTGTGCTTACCCTCTGCATCCAGAGACTATTCTGTCAAACCCCTGTATCCCGTGACCTCCAGAGGTTTCACCCGAGACCCCTGCATCCTGGTTTCCCGCTGTTTCATCTGCCTCCTGAAATACCAGCATTCAAGAAACCATCCAGCCCTTTTCCTGTCCTGTCTCGTATCCCCAGTAAGTCTCCTCCGTGTGTCTGCCCTCTGTGTCTTCTTGTATTGTTTCCAGCATCCCTTCGTGCCCACCTAAGATTGCTTATTCCATTGGTCCCTCTCCTTAAGTGCTGCCCTTCATCCTGCATAACCTGGACTTATTATTTATCTGAAACCTGACAATAAACCCCTGTTTTCCCTAACCTGGTCTCCGTGTGTCACTGCATCCTGGGTTCGGAACCTTGCCTGTCACGCTGGTACCTTACACTGGTGACACCTAATTCAGGCGCCCCCCCCCCCCGCATGTGCGGAGGAGGCGCCTGAAAGGGAGGGGGGGGAGGTCCTTCGGACCTCTCTCCCTCCCGATCGGCGGCTCTGCGGGGGTTAACCCAGGCATCATTTGGAAGGGCACAGCCTGCCCTTCCAAATGGTGCCTGGCATTAACCCCTGGGGAGCTGGATCGCGAATCGGCGCTGAAAAGCGCCGGTTCGCGATCCTTTCCCGGAGCTGGCCGACATCTTGGATGTCGGCCAAGCCTCCGGGAACTCCCCCTGAGGACTGGCGTCATCGTGCGTAGCACGATGACGCCAGTCCTGGACTTAACCCCTAACTGCCACCAACGGTGGAGCTAGGGAGTTCCAATGAACTCCCTATCTCCCGATCTGTGGCAGCTAGGGGTTAAATTTTGGTATGGTTGGATCGGCCAGAGCATGGCCGTTCCAACGATACCAAACACTACTGTGAAAAATGTTGTAAAAAAAAATTAAAAAATAAAAATAAACACTTTTTTTTTGGTTTGTTAATGCAGCAATATTGTTCCCATTTCAATTATAATGTGAACAATGATGCTGCACTAACGATTTTTGTATGCGGTGCGTTTGTTAAAAATAGTGTAAATTTTCCCCAAAAAAAATGTAACGAGACGCCATCTCTAATTTTTTTAACAAGCGCACCCCATACAAAATATAACCGCAATTGCTCGCATGTTAAAATGTGAAAAAATACACTTTACACGTTGTAAATTATTGAAAATACATATTTTATTGCATTTTTTGTTATAATATACAGACATGACATAACGTATACATATAATAATGACATATTATGAATCTACCGAGTCTGACGGAAAGAACGATATATAATATGTCTGGGTCATATACTAAAATAAGCCTTCAAAACACGTTTAAACATGATGAGCAAAACCGGTAAAAATGACCTCAGCACAGGGGTGGGAAAAGCCTCAGCAGCGAAAGGGTTAAATATACTCCCTTCCTCTACCTTGTGGATTCCCTTTACGTATTTAAATGTTTCTATCATATCTCCTCTGTCTCGTCTTTTTTCAAGCTGTACATGTTAAGATCATTAAGCCTTTCCTGGTAACTTTTCTCCTTCAAGCCGTACACCATTTTAGTCGCCCTTCTCTGAACTCTCTCTAAGATGTCTATATCCTTCTGGAGATACAGTCTCCAGTACTGCACACAGTACTCCAAGTGAGGTCTCACCAGTGCTCTGTACAGTGGCATGAGCACTTCCTTTTCCTACTGCTAATACCTCTCCCTACACAACCAAGCATTCTGCTAGCATTTCCTGCTGCTCTATTACATTGACTACTTACCCTTAGATCCTCTGAATAATAACCCCTAAATCCTTTTCCTCAGATGTTGAAGTTAGGACTGTATCAAATATTCTATATTCAGCCCTTGGGTTTTTACGCCCAGGTGCATTATCTTGCACTTATCCACATTAAAACTCAATTGCCACAGCTCCGACCATTTTTTTTGTTCACAAATTTTGTGACTGAATCGTGTATTCCCTGGGTATTCCAGGAGTCCTGAATGGTAGTGTAACAGTAAGCTGTTGAGGATCCTCGGTTGTCCAGCTTCAGGGAATGCCAGATTTGCTTCTCTGCACTACTAGATTCAGAGTGCACTGCTTGCACTTCAAAGGCTGCGCAATCAGAAGTGTCTAAAAGGGGAAAAAAAGTCTAAATTGGGGGGGCCCAGAGGAGAGGACTAGGAGTTACAATTGGGGGATAGATCATTGGCATTTGGGAGGCTAGGTAAAAGGGATATACATTGGTAAGCTTGATCGTAAGGCACTGTATACTTCTACTGCCGAATTGCGCACTAAATATATTCTATATACTACCAAGAGCAGCTTCATCTCTCACCTCATAAAGCTGCTCCTTCACACGAGACCCCACAGCCAGCGAGTGCCATGTGGCGCATGCTGCCGCGGCGCAAGTCATCCACGTCAGTCACTGGCGGCAAGGAGGAGGAGCTGAATGTAGCTCATTCGTATTGACAATTGTAAACGAGGATCGCGGGGGACGAAGGCAGGTCGCGGCTGGTGTGTGAGTGTGCGGAGTAACTAAATTGCGGTGGACACACTGATTTCTTGCTTCAGTGATCGGGGTCGGCTGCGCCCTAGGCGGGCACTACTCTCTAGGCGGCCGCCTAGCTCGCCTAGCGGTAGCGCTGGCCCTTTTTTCATGTGCCCTCTTTGTGCTGATTTCCCCCTCCCAGCCTCCATTCACTATGTTCATTCTCCCACCTCTTTGTCCTCTCTACATATTCATTCCCCCTGTGTTCTCTCTCTCTCCCTTCCTGTTCATGCCCCCTTTCCCTGGTCATTCCCCCATCCATGATGGCCGCCTTTCCCAGTTCACATAAAATCATAAATGGAGAACCTGTTACTCTTCCCCCCCCCCCCCCCCCAAAAACACAAATTTTATCCATAGTTTATGAATGGTCTTTTGTATTTTTTTTTATTCTTTAAAGTTTTTCATGTCACAATAGAAGGCACACCAAAAATAGGACCACGCAGGGTCAGTAGAAGAAACAGTAAACACTTAGAGATAGCACATCGCTCCTCAAGGAAGTATTAGATTTGAATATAAGACAGAAAGAATATAGCATAAAGAGAGAAAAATGCTGAGATCTCCTAAAAAGGAGACTAAAATAAAGACCAAGAGGAGGGGAGGACAAAAAGGCAAACAGGTCCGCGAGCGACCTGGGGCACATCCGCATCATCCCGGGAATCCCCTGGCACCGCAGCCACCGTACGTGCCACCACCGGTTTTGAGGTACCAGGGCCGTCCTTCAGCTGCGTCACCTTCATCGGGTCTCGGGGCGATCTCCGGGCAGCCGCAGAGGCCTCTGACCAGAACGGATCCTCGTCGTCAGATGAGCTCATTGTGGGGGACAGGTAAGTTTGTGGAGCAGCTGGTCTCTTCCGACGGCTTTATCCCAGAGAATCACTAATGTCCCTCTGCCGGGGGCTCTCCGGCAGCTGGGGCTTCTTTCTGGATTTTCTCCCCATGGGTTTAGGCGTGTTTTCGAGCGGGATAACAGGATGGAGCACCCTAAAACGCGGGAGTAGCGCCTCAAAGATGGCCGCCAGCTGTAGGCCGCAGTCCACAAAACTCCCCAAAACGGCACCGCAAGGTGCATGATCAGCAGTCCTGGGCAGGTATGATGGGTCAGCAGGGATCCGCCAGCCAGAGGTGTATTTTCGTCGAGGGTGAGTCGCTAGGTATCTCAACTAAATCAAAAGTTAGTTGGAGAGCTCTCTAAAATGTGACTGCACTCGCCGGAAGTCAGCTTCGCCCCCCCCCCCCTTTTGGATTTTTTTTATCTAGCTACCATACAAATAATACATATGCAGAAAAAACAGTTTTGCGCCTATTCCCGATCAGGGCGATGTCATGCCAGCTGGTGGTCCTGCAGTACCGTTTCCTCAACAGAGAGGGCGCCATTCTGGGAATCTGGCTACTGGGATTGCTGTACCTGATCAGAGACCTAGGAGGCCTTTAAATACCAGTCACTGACCGAGCTCTGAGCCAGTGGCGTGGGTTGGTGTCACCCGGTGCAGTAACTCATGGTGTCACCCCCCCCCAAGTTTTACAATTTCTTTAACCACTCTTACTCATAACTCCATACGCCCATATAACACTGAATGCTCATACACGGCGCACATTACTGTGAGGTTTATTGCTGTGGAGCTCTATGATATGCTCACACACAAATTTTGGCAAACTGCATGCAAGTACGGTGCCTGTTCGAAGGCTGTGAAAGTCCCCATAGAGAAGTAATGGTTAATCTGTTCAGAGAACACCGAACAGCAGAGAAATGTCGTTATGTCCGGTGGTTTCATTCGGCAGGTTTATTCAGGCGAACGAACACCATAGGTTTCAATGTTAAAAATATTCCCGTTTTTACCCAATATCTAATAAACCGTTATTCTTTAATCTGTAGTTAAAAAGTCTCTTTATTCATTGATTTTTATTTTTTTTGTAACTTTTAGGCATTTTTCAAAAGAAAAAATCAATTTTTTTTTCCAACAGCAGTTTTTCTTTTTTCTCTAACAGACCTTTTTATTATTATTCATAGGGTCTTGTATGTAAATTCCAGACATTTTCGTTCAGTAGTTTTTTTTTTTTTTTTAAAACAGCGGGCGACGGGTTTGTGGCAGCATTCGGTGGCTGATTCCCTGCACTTCTTAGGCTGGGGTCAGACCAGCGCACTTTTAGGCTGGGGTCAGACCAGCACACTTTTAACGTGTGTTCTGGCGCACATAATTACGGCCGCACTAGCAGCAGATGACGGACAATGACGGCCAGACGCAAAAAGAGTTTTATTTACGATCCGTACAAAATCACGCCCGAAAATGCGCGTCGTCTGCCCGTTTTTGCGCATTCCGTGAAAAAATACGTCAATGCGTTCGGACGCACTTTTTGACGTTCGCGGGGAAAAATGCTTTCGTCTGACCCTAGCCTTAACGTGCGTTCTGGCGCACTTAATTACGGCCGCAGTAGCAGCAAATGAAGGGGAATGACGGCCAATATACGAAGTACGGCCGCACAAAAGTCCGGCCGTGCAACTCAAGTGGAATTTGAACGCATTTTCTTGAGTACGCAGAACCGCTAGTACTGACGTACAGAGTGCGCTGCGGCGGCAAAGCGGCGTGTGTGCGTGATTAGGAGATGTCAGACTCTGCTAATGTCCAGCCTACATAACGTCCAGATGCAAAAAAGTTTTTTACTGACGATCCGTAATAAATCACGCACGAAAATGCGCGTCGTCTGACTGTTTTTGCGCATTCCGTGAAAAAATACGTCAATGTGTTTGGACGCACTTTTTGACGTTCGCGGGGAAAAATGCTTTCGTTTGACCCTAGCCTAAGACCCTGCGGTGCATTCACCGGGGAAACTTGAGTCCCCAAAGTGCGTGGAACAACAGAACACTGAAATGTCTGCGTCATTTCGTTGCTCTGTGAATATCCCCTTTAGGCCTGTGATCACGTCCATGTTGCCACACATTTTAACATTATGATCAATAGAGACCCACACACAAAGTATATCCACACACGAAGTACGTCCGTTGTGCGGATGCACAACGCACGTGGCACTGGAAGCAATTTAGGCAAGAACGTCAAACCGCTAGGACGGGCGCACAGAGTGCGCCACGTCCGCTTAGCTTTGTGTGTGAGTGTTGGGACACTGTAAGACTGACTGCATTTTTGACGTCCAGCATTTTTGAAGGACAAAATAATTTTTTTCATATCAAAACGGACTGTGTGGTGTCTACAGTATCATCAGTCAGAAAGTACGTCAGTTGTGCACGGACGCACAGTCTTCTCAGAATGCGTTCGTCTGAGATTAGCCTTAGTGGTGTTTGTTTTGCCACCCCCTGGAAAGTGCCAGTTTAAGCCTTGCCTACCCAGGACATTCTTGAAAATTAGAGAAATCTTAATGTATCCTTCCTGGTAAAATATTTTTGTGTAAAAAAAATAAATAAAATAATAATAAAAAAATAAATAATAATAATAATTTTTTTTAGTAGGTGGTGTCACCCAGTGCGGGCTGCACCTCCCGCCCCCCCTTGTGACGCCACTATTCTGAGCCCTGTCGTGCTGTATGATACCCTTCAGCGTGTGCCTGATAGTTTATGCTTCACCTGGTACGATGTCTGGCTAGTATTCTCGACTGTGATTTCTGCATTTGTCCATTGGCGTTTGTGTATTCCGTGTACAGACCTCTGGCTTGTTATTATACTACAATAGCTCTCCTGCTCCTGCTCTGTACTTTTATGTATTGTTTGAATGCTTGCTTTAGTTTAGTACCTGGCCATTACAAGGACCAGCTTCTCAGATTAGGGGTTTCCTCACTGGGTTTTGTCTGCATGCTGGGTGACTCTCTATCCTGACATTACGACGGCCATGGACCCTGCAGACATTGCCCAGCAATTTGCTGCTTGCTGTTCCCATGTAAGGGAGGCTGATGACCAGATGTATCGTTTTGCACTGATGTTGAATACAGATTGCATGCAGTCTCCCTCACCTGCTCCTATAACCCATTCTGACACTTCTATGGTTAAATCTACTGTTCCAGTGCAAATGTTGTCCTGTTTCTTTCAGCGGTGAGGCTGATACATGTAGAGAATTTGAGTCAAATCGATTTTTTTTTTTTTTTTTTTTTTTTTTTTTTTTTTTTTCTGTTAAATCCTCATATATGTACAACAGACAGAGCTAAAGTGGGATTTATAATTAACTATCTCACAGACAACGCCTTGGAATGGGCTACTCCATAATGGGAGTCTAAAAATCTCATAATAAATAACTGAGGAATTTCTTAGCACCCTGAAAAGTGGATTCAGCCCTTCCAGGAAGGCAACTTTTGCTGGTAAATGGTTAGTGGGTTACAAGGAAAAAACTGTGTTGGAATATGCTGTTAATTGGGATAATGAAACTCTGGTGTTATGTTTTCTAGACGGTTTCAAATTCATTAACCCTTGCTATTGCAGCAAGAGATCTTCCAGGGAATCTGAATGATCTAATTCCTTTCTGTATTGAGCTGGATGACCAAATCAGGGACATGTGTAAACCTAAAGGGTTAATGCCTTGTTTGTCTCTAGAGTTTAACCCTCCTGCATCTGACAACTCTGTACCTAAAATCTATGCAATCAGGAGAGATTAAACGGTCAGAGGAGAGGGGACTGGTCTCAGAGGCTATGACATTGTCTCCATCTCTACAACAAAAGCATTGTTTCTTTACTGTTATGATTGAAGTGGCTACCTCTCTTCAGGGCCTGCGCGTCTGTAAGGCAAACAAGCTGTTTGCCTAGAGCGCCATAATGACGGGGCGCCGGTGGCCCGCACTGGCCGTTGGGCGTACCCCGGTAGCCTTTGCCTCATGGCTGGAATAACAGATTCACAAGGCAGCCCTGGCTGGCAGGCGGCCTCGAAGAACTGGCGCGGCTGGAGCCCACACTGTGCTCCGCTGGCGCCAAGGAGTGACGTCGGGGCCCAACGTCTTAGAGTGCACTGGCGCTCAAACTCCCTGTCAGGACTAGAGGAGGTGAGCGCCAGAGTAGCAAGGGCCCCTCCGACACAGACCAGGGACCCAGACCACTAGGGAGACATGCCTCCCTCCCACTGGACCACCATTGATTTGGCCCCCTCCCTGCACAAAAGGTAAGCAGGAGAGGGGACAATAATTTATTATTTATTTTTAAGGACGGGGGGTTGGTGAACGAAAGGTATTTTAATATGATAGGTAGTTTTTTAATGTCCTGTGATTGAAATACGTACCATATTTCAATATGCATTAGTGTGAAAAGCCTGTTCTGATGAAATGGGCTTTGAAATTCCTCCCCTCCCATTTAAAGTGTCAAACCCTGCAAGTCTTTTCTTACATAGGATGTTGGACTGTGGAATTTAGCCGATTTCCTGTCTGTGCGGGAAAGGGTGTGTGGACATTGGAATCTAGAAAAAACCCCATCTCTGAATCATATGTAGTAATAAGTGTTGGTTAAACTTTGACGTGGAAATGTATCTGTATGCTAATTGGCTAGAAGTTCTTTGAAATCTAATAAAACAGTCTGTCTAACAAAAGATATTTAGACATGACCTGAAGTTGCATGGCTTGTGACTGATTTTGGTGTCTCTCGCCATGGCCTAGCGCAACGTGGCGCAGCATCTTACTTCAATTTTGATATATAAGTAGAAACTTGAAAAAGGTTTATGGCATTCCATATATGGTAATTATATTAGAATTTTAAAATTTAACAGTTGGTGCCAGAAATGGGATCTAATAATTCAATTGTCTGATATGATTTATTTCATGTTAAACAATTGCCTATATATGTTTTTCTTTGTTTACACTTGCTGTTATATTATGCTTGTTCATTTATCGTAACTCGCCCGATAGAGAGCTGTTAATGAGCGGTGAATCACTCGTTATGTTGATGTACCCTGATAAGTTCTAGTGCTGAGTATTCGTTATGTCACTCACCCGGGAAACTGAGAGACGTTTCTAGCGTTTGAGTAAATGTGTTTGTCTTTACTTCCTTTGTGTTCTGGAGTTTCTGGCTCGTCCGTATCTGCTTGTAATTGTGAGCATTTTATTTTAATTGATTAGATTTGTCTAATTTCTTCTTATATAGCAAAATGGTTTCCTGTGCTCTCATTAAGAGCAATTTTCTTTTACGCGCTATTACAATTTTTTGTCTGTTTGCGCGCTGATTCTAAAGGATTTGCAAACTGTTTTTCTTTCAGATTTCACTTTTGTTTTTGTTTTTTTTTTTCTATTATTTCTTGCCATTGATTACGTCTGTTTATTTCACTGTTTGTCTTTACTAATTAATGTATGTGTTTATCTTTGATGTTTTGTATTTTATTACCCTGTACAGCTGTCTGTGTTTCTGTGTGTATAGGGACTGATTTCCTTTGGAATGTGTCGCTTTGCCAGTATCCGTGTGTCCATGTTTCTCCCCCTAAGCAGCTGTAAAAGAAAGCAGCCCTCCCTTAATTTAGGCTTGCGCTAATTTTTTTTTCTCTTATCTCTCTTCCTGATCTAAATGTGAGTTTTTTTTTGGAATGCAAGTTGGATAATGGAATGTGTAGTGCGGTTTAGCAATGCAAGTTGGATAATTGAATTGTGGAACTGTTACTGCATTATAAAAATGTAACTGTTGTGGAATTGGGCGCGGTTTGACTGTGTACATATGTGGAATAAAGAAGTTGTGGGAACTGTATTTACTGTGAATGAATCTGTGAATCTGTAAATACTGTGAATTTACTGTGAATGAAAAAAAACTAGTGTATCAAGGTGATGGGCGTCGTCAATCTGCCTTAATATAAATTATACATTTTCCCAAAAGAGGCGTGGTCGGTTATTTTCCTCTGGTCTTTGTTTGAGTCCAGCACAAAGGGATTGACCACACCTTAATATAGGTTATATGTTTTGTATAAGGGACAAGCATGCCTGTGTAGTTTCTTTGTTGCTGAACGACTGATAATCTCTACTAAAGATATAATTATAGTAATATTTGAGTCCCCTATTGAATAATTGCCAAAATGGCTGACTGAGGTCATTTACAGGTTTTGTAACCTGTATAATGGAATATATATGTAGGTTCATCATAATACAGTAAGCAAAGAGGTCCTGTTTAAGAGCTTGCAATCTAAGAGGATGGAGTGATATTGAAGGATTAAAGTTTATGTGGAAAGAGCCTACAGGTTTTGTAGCGCTGTACAAAGGAATGTTAAAGTATGTATGCAGGTGGTGAGTGGGGATAGAAGGTTGTTTTGTTGACAAAAAGGAGATAAAAGATTGTAATTTAATATCTTGAGTATTGTTTGTTTTCTTTTCAGGAAAACATTTGATTAATTTGGTCATATTGCTAATTGGGGATCTGTGCACATAAATAATTGATGATTATCTTTAGTCTCAATTTTTAACATGCCCTTCTATACTTTCTTTCCCAGTTTATGATATTTTTGTTATGTTTTTTTTTATTTGAATTGAAGAGCATTTTAAGAAACAATGGTGACCGTTGCAAAAGTTAAAAACAGTTTTTTAAATTCTTCTCCTAGCCCCCTCCATTTTGTCTTTCTCATGACCACTCCTCGTGTCCGCAAATGTGCTGCATTTTTTTCTTCTTTTCCAAAATGGATTCTTCATTTCTTTAAAGTATTTTAACCATATAATTTTTAACGTTTTTGACAGGTTAATACATTGTTTTCCCAAGTTTTTTACTTTAGGTGAAAATTACCCATGCATGCCAACTTTGATCAAGCTAGATGGAAGATTATTGAATACCAATATTGATAAAGCTGTTGGAATTGAAGGAAATTTACTCAAACACATTATCATTTCACTTTACAATGTTACATCAACCGGATAATAAGGAATTATCAGACACCAGGCAATAAAACATTCTAATTTATCAACAACTAATCGATAAATCATGCGAGTAAAGAAAATCATTGATTTGGAAATAAAACTTAAGATATGTCAGCTTTACAAAACCGTTATTTTCACCCAATAAGACAGAAGACAAAGAAAGAAGAAGATAATGTATTTTTTATATGCTGATGGATTATCATTGTGTTGTCTAAGTGATAATTATTCTGTCTTTTATGATTTTATATTTTATTATTTTTGTTGTTTGGTTACAATCAATATTGTTCAAATTCCCTGACATTTAGGATTATTGAAGATCACATCCAATTAAAATTAGAGTTAATTATGTATTTAGGAACATATAATTTAATGCTTTTTGCATAAATACGTTTCATGACATATATAGTGGTAAATGGAAAGTTTTAACCCTTTCGCTGCTGAGGCTTTTCACACCTCTGTGCTGAGATCATTTTTACCGCTTTCGCTCATCATGTTTAAAAGCGTTTTGTAGCCATATTTTGATATATGACCCAGACATATTATATATCGTTCTTTCCGGCAGACTTAGCAGATTCATAATATGTCATTATTATATGTATACGTTATGTCATGTCTGTATATTATAACAAAAAATGCAATAAAATTAGAATTTTCAATAATTTATTATGTGTAAAGTGTTTTTTTCACATTTTAACATGCGATCGTTAGCGGGTATATTTTGTATGTGGTGCGCTTGTTAAACAAATTAGAAATGGGGTCTCGTTACATATTTTTTTTTGGGGAAAATGTCGCTATTTTTAACAAACGCACCGCATACAGAAATCGTTAGTGCAGCATTATTGTTCACATTATAATTGAAATGGGAACAATATTACTGCATTAACAAAACAAAAACAAAAAAAACTTGTTTATTTATTTTTTTTAGAATTTTTTTTAAAATATTTTTTTTTTATTTTAAATTTTTATTCTTTTTAAACTTTTTTCATGGTCATCTTTGATATCGTTGGAAAGGCCATGCTCTGGCCGATCCAATAATATCAAACATTAACCCCTAGCTGCCACGGATCGGGAGATAGGGGGTTCATTGGAACCCCCTATCTCCACCATTGGTGGCAGCTAGGGGTTAACTCCAGGACTGGCGTCATCGTGCTATGCACGATGACGCCAGTCCTCAGGGGGAGTTCCCGGAGGCTTGGTCGACATCCAAGATGTCGGCCAGCTCCGGGAGAGGATCACGATCCGGCGCTTTTCAGCGCTGATTCGTGATCCGGCTCCCCAGGGGTTAATGACAGCCACCGTTTGGAAAGGCACACTGTGCCCTTCCAAACGGTGCCTGGATTAACCCTCTGCACCCCGGCGATCGGGAGGGAGAGAGGTCCGAAGGACCCCCCCCCCCCCCCCTCTCTTTCAGGCGCCTACTCCGCACATGCGGGGGGGCACCTGAATTAGATGTCATCGCGCCACCGCGATGACATCTAATTGCTCCGCCGGGGTCCCGAGTGCTGGGCTGACATCCAAGATGTCAGCCCGCACTGGGGGGGCGCAGCAATCCGCCGGAATCCGGCAGATTGCTGCCTCCTGTGAATGGACGCGCTCAGCGCGTCCATAGCACAGGAGAACCACTTGGCTGGACTCACTGAGCGCGTCCATAGCAGCCAAGTGGTTAATTAGGTAAAAGTAAAGTTGTTTTTATTTTTTGGATTTTATTTGAGGATTGGTGTGTTTTATAAACCCCATGTTTGTTTCAAAACACTGAACAAGACTGAATAGGATAGTAATTAAATATTTTTTGATATTTAAATGGGTGGAATATGCACTTCGTCTATTTCCCTTTTGAGCCAAAGTTGTGTATATATATTTTTCTCTAAATGCATTGAGTTGGATGTAATATGATTTTTCCTTTTTGTTGTTGTTGCGTGAAGCCCATAGGTTTTGCGGGGAAATTTAAAAATTCATTATCTGGGTCTCTTCTTGTGTAAATTAACATTTTTATTGTTTTCGTGCACTTGAGAGTGACAATGAATGAATGGATGTATATGATTAGTGGGTATACCAGATTTTCTTTTCTTTTTTATTTTCTTTATTGTTGCTAAAACCGTATCACATCATCAAGAAATCTGACAGTCACAATGACTACATATGGAACGAATCATGGACATTTTGTGTCAAGGTCAAAGGTCACAGGTAATAAGCAACCAGTGCAAAGACAGTTTGTTCAGGAGTCCCTATGGCGGGAGCTCTGATGACATTCAATGTTTATGCGTCTCAAGCTGGGATGTTGAAAAAGACCAAGCCTTGATCTCGCACTTTGTCACTACAGTATTAGATTATGGAATATTTTTTTTTCTTTAATCCCCTAGATAAGTGTGAGAATGGATTGGATTTGGGAAAATGAGAATGTATTTCTTGAGTGTGTGTGAATGCAGGTGTGTATGTGTTTTGTGGAGTGAAGCTGAACATAGGAAAACACACAGATATAGATCTGACTCCTCTTGATTATTAGATAAATGAACTTTTTACATTCAAGTTGTTATATTTTTCTTGTTCGGTGAATCATATTTTGGGAAATGGGAATAAATTGTTATTTAATGACTAGATTAGGTATTGTGGCCCAGGCTCCAAGTGTGGTTCGCTGGTAGAGTGAATTTAGATAGATAAGTGTATTTTATGCTCATAAAGGGCCTCCTTGGGGAATCCTTTTCGTATATCGTAAAGGTATTAGGCGAGGACACTGTAGCCCAGGTATAATTAGTTTAATTGTCTAGTTTGTTTTATCCATTCTAGTGATCACGATTGTATATGTGATCAAAGAGATGATTGAAAGGCATTTTAATATGATAGGTAGTTTTTTAATGTCCTTTGATTGAAATACGTACCATATTTCAATATGCATTAGTGTGAGTAGCCTGTCCCTGATGAAATGGGCTGTGAAATCCCCCCCCCTCCCATTTAAAGTGTCAAACCCTGCAAGTCTTTTCTTACATAGGATGTTGGACTGTGGAATTTAGCCGATTTCCTGTCTGTGCAGGAAAGGGTGTGTGGACATTGGAAGCTAGAAAAAAAATCTCTGAATCATATGTAGTAATAAGTGTTGGTTAAACTTTGACGTGGAAATGTATCTGTATGCTGATTGTTTTATTAGATTTCAAAGAACTTATAGCCAGTCTGTCTAACAAAAGATATTTAGACATAACCTGAAGTTGCATTGCTTGTGACTGATTTTGGTGTCTCTCGCCATGGCGTAGTGCAGCATCTTACTTCAATTTTGATATATAAGAAGAAACTTGATAAAGGTTTATGAAATTCCATATATGGTAATTATATTAGAATTTTAAAATTTAACAGTGAATGAGGAGTGGGGATGAAAAGAAGGAAGGGGGTGGATGAAAAGAAGGAAGGGGGTGGATGAAAAGAAGGAAGGGGGTGGATGAAAAGAAGGAGGGGGGTGGATGAAAAGAAGGAGAGGGGTGAATGAAAAGGAGGAGTTGGGAATGAAAAGGAGGAAGGGGTGTATGAGAAGGGGGTGCATGAAAAGAATGGGGAATGGAATGAAAAGAGGGGGATGAAATCCATTGTATCAGAGCACCACAGCAATAAAACTCACAGTAATGTGCAGTATATGAGCGTATCACATAGCTCCACAGCGATAAAGCTCACAGTAATGTGCGGTGTGTATGAGCGTATCACAGAGCTCCACAGCAATAAAACTCACAGTAATGTGTATCGATTGGGTATTGAACATGAGATCTTTGTGGATTCCGTATTGTTGTTGTGGATTGCGTATTGAACATGAGAGCGTTGTGGATTGTGTATTGAACATGAGAGCGTTGTGGATTGCGTATTGAACATGAGAGCATTGTGGATTGGGTAGCGAATAGTGATGAGCCGAACACGCTCGGGTTCGTACCCGAACCCGAACATTCCAAATGTTCGAATCCGAATCCGAACCCGAACCCAATACAAGTCAATGGGGCTGAAAATTCGGTTTTTAGAGTGCCCTCCAAGAGGGCTAGATATTTGCCATAAAAGGTGTATGGGGGTCCGGGTAGTGCCCTGGGGGACAGGAAACAAGGACAAAAAGTTTTTAAAAAAAGTTTTTAAAAGGGACAGAGTTTTCCATGGAATAAGGGTTAAAAATAAAAACGAAAAATTCCTTCAAATATCGTGCCTAGGAGGTACCCATAACCTGCCCGTGAAGTGGCGGATTTCTAGGATGTATAGAAACACTTGAAAACAAAAAAATGACGTTTCAAATGATGGTAAATGCTTTTCCTTTAATCTATCCATAAACAACTGCTTGGGGCGGCAGTCTGTATGAAAAGAGAAGACATTTTCGGACATGTAGAAAAGGTTTAGTGATTTTTTTGGCTAAATTATTGTGAAACTTATGCAGGCTTTGGATGAAAGTAACAATGGGTGCTTTAGAATTGGGTCTTTAGCGTTGGCAACAGTGCCGTCACACCGTAACCCCTCTGAGGATATGAATCTGATACAGGCGTCAGTGGCAGTGCACCCAAATATTGTGCTTTTGGTGCCAGGCCTGCAAGTACTATCATACAGTATCCCCTCTGTAGTATTGTGGAAGAATGCAGGGGTGGACCTTGCGGTCCTATATTAGAAAGATATGAATCTGGTAAAGGCGCCAGTGCACCCAGATATTCTGCCTTTGGTGCCAGACTGCCAGGCCAGCAAGTACAATCATACAGTAACCCCTCTGTAGTATTGTGGAAGAATGCAGGGGTGGACCATGTGGTCCTATATTAAAAAGATATGAATCTGGAAAAGGAGTCAGTGCACCCAGATATTGTGCTTTTGGTGCCAGACTGCCAGCAAGTACTATTATCATACTGTAACCCCTCTGTAGTATTGTGGAAAAGTGCAGGGTTGGACCCTGCTGTTCAAAAAATTAAAATGATATAAATCTGGCACAGGCGTCAGTGCAGCCAAATATTGTGCCTTTGCAGCAAGTGCATTCACACCGTAACCCTTTTGTGGTACTGTGGAAGAGTTCAGTGCTGGAGGTTTTGTGCATGCAGAAGACATCCCCGATCTATTCCATTACGTCAGCATCAGGGGATTGATAACTGCTGATCCAGGACTGATTCATTTTTATAAATGTCAGCCGGTCTACAGAGTCGGTGGACAGACGCACTCTTTTGTCTGTGACAAAACCTCCAGCGGCACTGAACGTCCTTTCAGAAAGCATGCTGGATGAAGGGCAACCTAGTAGCTGCATAGCATATTGGCTAAGTTCTGGCCAGTGATCCAATCTCAACACCCAGTAAGCCAGTGGATCATCTGCTGGAAAGTTATCCAGATCTGCCCTTGCCCCTAGGTAGTCCTGCACCATATGGTGAAGACGCTGGCAATGGATGCCTACATTTGACGTCCCTGGGCATCGTGGACTAAAAAAAATTAAAAATGCATCAGTCAAGCGGCCCTGGCCTTCACCACTATTCCTCTGATCATCCACAGCCTCAGAAGCACGTGTGTCATCACTTGGTAACCTACCAGTGCCTGGAAAGGTGTTACACAAGTGTCGCTTTAGAGCATCCTCAAGTTTTTTCATCCTGTGCTCCCTCTGTGCGGACAGGATGAGCTCTGCAACTTTACCCTTGTATCGTGGATCAAGAAGGGTTGCCAACCAGTAATGATCCCTCTCCTTGATAGCACGAATCCTGGGGTCCTTTAGCAGGCTTTGCATCATAAGGGAGCCCATGCAGCGTAGGTTGGAGGTGGCATTAGCTTCCAAGTCTTCCTGGTCAATGAGGATGACTGTATAGTGCACTTCCTCTTCCCAGCCACGCACTAGCCCTTGTGTTTCTGGGCACACGAAACCCTCCCTTGAGGAATCCCCACCTTCAATGCCCCCACTACTTAAATATTCCTCCTCCTCATCCTCCTCCTGTCTGATCTGAGTAGGACCCCCTGGAATGCTGTCTGCGGAAAGACTGGGGCCTTCAGAGCTAGGGAAGGCCTCCTCTTCTTCCCGCTGCTCTGCCTCTAGAGCCACATCTATAATTCCCGCAGAGTGTTCTCCAGCAGGAACACTAAAGGAATTGTGTCACTCATGCATGCACTGTCCCTGCTCACCATCCTCGTTGCCTCCTCAAATGGTGACAGTACAGTGCATGCATCCTTGATCATCAGCCACTGTGGGGGGGGGGGAACCAAGTTGACCTGAACCTGTCCTTGTGCCATACTCACACAGGTACTCGTTGATGGCCCTCTGCTGCTTGTACAGACACTGCAGCATTGCTAATGTCGAGTTCCACCTGGTGGGCATGTCACAGATCAGACAGTTTGTTGGAAGGTGGAATTCTCTTTGAATTTCTGCCAGGCGAACGCTTGCTGGGAATGACCGTCTGAAGTGGCTGCAGACTTTTCTGGCCTGGCTGAGAAGCTCTGGCAGCCCTGGGTACTTGGTTAGGAAACGCTGTACCACTAGATTTAGGATGTGTGCTAGGCATGGTACATGCGTCAATTTACCCTTGCGTAGGGCGGAGAGAAGGTTGCTGCCATTATCGCAGATGATCATTCCCAGCTGAAGCTGGCGTGGTGTTAACCATCTCTGCACCTGGCCCTGCAGAGCTGACAGAATTTCTGGCCCGGTGTGGCTCCTGTCCCCTAAACAAACCAGCTCAAGCACAGTATGGCATCTTTTTGCTTGAGCCATTGCGTAGCCCCTGCCACGCGTCGGTTTAACTGCCACTTCGCCAGAGACAGAGAAGGAGGAGGAAGAGGTGGTGGAGCAGACAGACCTCATACAAGCAGCTTTCTGGAGGCGCGGTGGATGAACAAGCTCCAGCACAGAGCCCCGTCTTGGATCCCTCCCAGCTGCAATCAGAGTTACCCAGTGTGCCGTGAAAGAAATGTGACGACCCTGTCCATGCTTGCTGGACCACGTGTCTAAAGTCACATGCACCTTGTTGCTGACTGCCTTTCCCAATGACTGGATAACATTGTCTTCCACGTGCTGGTATAGTGCTGGAATGGCCTTGCGTGAAAAGTAATGGCGTTTTGGAACCTGCCATTGTGGTACAGCACATTCAGCAAATTCACGGAAGGGAGCAGAGTCCACCAGCTGGAAAGGCAGCAGCTGCAATGCGAGTAATTTTTCTAAGCTGGCATTTAGATGCTGTGCTTGGGGATGGTTAGGACTATATTTTTTCTTACGCTGCAGCAGCTGCGGCAACGTAATCTGACTGCGTAAATCTTCAGCTGCTGGGAGGATGTCACATTGTGAGGAAGGAGCTGGTACATCCGTTACTGTAGCATCATCCCGGTCAATGGAGGTTGTAGGCAATGACATGGAAGGACATACAGTGGGGGTAGAGGCAGATGAGGAGGACCTACGCAAAGTTTTGCGCCAACGGGATGTGTGGCAGGAGGTCATATGTCGCCTCAAGCACGTGGTACCCAAGTGTCCGGTGTCTTTCCCACGCTTAAGCCTCATCTGACATAGATTACAAATAGCAACGGTGGGGTCTGCTGCACATTTCTTAAAGAACTCCCAGACAGCAGAGTTCCTGGATGTGTGCTTTGAGACAACAGCGCTCTGCACCGGAGCAGCTCTGACATGTGATGCCTTGGACTGGCTAGTGCTATGGTTGGTCATAGAGGATGTTGTGCCTTGTGTTTGCTGTGCCTCCTCCTCCCCCTCTTCCTCACTTGATTCCTCTGTTCCATCAGGCACCCAGGTGGAGTCAGTGACCTCATCATCATTGTCATCATCATCCCCTATCTCCTCATCACTGGAGCCAACTTGGCAGTATGCTGCAGCTGCTGGGGCAACATGAGTGCCAGTTATTTGTTTGTCATCACTGGCACTCCCTTCCTCTAAGTTGATTATACTCCCTTCCTCAACCTCAGAGATTGAATCAGAGCACTGTACTTGCTGCGCATCCTCAAGCAGCATGTCACTGTCATTGTAGTCAAACAATTCAGCTGACTCTTCCGTGTGTGATAGTGAGGCTACGGCAGGAGTAGCTGTGGACATGGAGGCTGCATTAGATGCTTTGGCAGCTGAGGTGGACTGTAAAGCACTACAAGCCTGGCTGGCAGAGGACTCGGAGGATGAGGATGGCCTGGTTAGCCAATCCACCAAATCCTCTGTATGTTGCTGCTGCTTAAGACGGCCAGCACCAGTTAGAAAGGACAAGCGTGCCCCTGCAGAGGATGCACCATGTCCACCACGACCAGAGGCACAGCCTCCCGACACAGGGGCTGCTTGCCCTCTTATCTGTGTCTGGGAGCGTCTGCCTGTCCTTTTGTTCTTTCAGACATGGTGAGTGATATAGATTAAATATATACAGAACTCTGATTCAACTCTGGTATAAAGATTAAAGATTTACAGAACTCTGGTATAACTCAGTGAGACACCGTGATAGCTGGCAGCCAGTGACAAGACACAGATTACAATACCCTCCTATAAATCAGTGAGACCCCCTGATGGGTGGCAGTGAGAAGACACAAATTACAATTTGCATAAATCTGATAGAAGTATGTGGGACCCCCTGATGGGTGGCAGTGAGAAGCCACAGATTACAATTCTCAGAAACCTCCTATAAATCAGTGTGACCCACTGATGGATGGCAGTGAGAAGCCACAGATTACAAATCTCAGAAACCTCCTTTAAATCAGTGAGACCCCCTGATGTGTGGCAGCCAGTGAGAACACACGGATTATAACAATTCCCAAATATTTTGTAGAAATTAGTGACCCCCAAAATACTTGCTGGCAGTGACAAGAGACAGATCACCTCAATTCCCAGATATTTAGTAAAAATTAGTGACCCCCCAAAATACTGCGTGGCACTGGCTGTGTGACAAGACACAGATCACCTCAATTGCCAAATGTTTTGTAGAAATTTGTGAGACCCCGAAAATACTTGCTGGCAGTGACAAGACACAGATCACCTCAATTCCCAAAATGTTTTGTGGAAATTTGTGAGACCCCCAAAATACTTGCTGGCAGTGACAAGACACAGATCCCCTCAATTCCCAAATGTTTTGTAGAAATTTGTGAGACCCCCCAAAATACTTGCTGGCACCAGTGACAAGACACAGATCACCTCAATTCCCAAATGTTTTGTGGAAATTTGTGAGACCCCCAAAATACTTGCTGGCACCAGTGACAAGACACAGATCACCTCAATTCCCAAATGTTTTGTAGAAATCAGACCCCCCAGTAGCGTGGCGGACCGGCAGTAAAAACACACAACAACAATCTCCTATGAAATTTCCTCTCAAATGCGTGGTGAAGCCGTGCGTGGAAACCTTATATAGTGTGCTGTGGGACTTAGCTCTGTGAGCCCATGATTGGGCAAAATTTGCCCAATCAGGACTCTGAGCCGTGATTGGCATACTGTTGAACCTGTCTTGCACGAGACCTGTGGTCAGGTGCAAGGCTGTAGCCAATTACGAGCTTCAGGCCAGTGGGAAAATGCATCGTGGTCCATTGTGATGCATTGTGGTCGAACATGCGCCGAACACCCGGAAATGTTCGGAGTTTGCGAGCAGACCGAACAGGCTAAATTCGGTCCGAACTCCGAACCGAACAGCTCATCCCTAGTAGCGAACATGAGAGCGTTGTGGATTGCGTATTGAACATGAGAGCGTTGTGGATTGGGTAGTGAACATGAGAGTGTTGTGTTTTATTCAATGAGACGAGGAGCATTATTATATGTATATTAACCATCCTGGCAGTAAGCACAAGTGCGGCTCAGGGCTAATTTTCAGTACCAAAAGCAGTAACCCAGAGCCACACTCGGAATTGTACATTCCTTGACCCTGTGTTCCCTCGATGTCCTCCCTCTGTGTCCCCCAGCCGATTGCAGCACACTGCTTCCGGGTCCCCTTCCCTGCGCGTGTCGTGATGCTGGGGGGGACCATGGCGGGGGATGCAGAAAAAATAATCCTATTTAAAAGAAATTACTGATTTAACATAAAATTGGAGAGGGGAGGAGAGCTTATAAGGGGAGCTGGTGGGTAGAGAGTGTGGGGTGAAGAGAGCTGGGGAGCTGGTGGGTAGAGATGTGGGGTGAAGAGAGCTGGGGGCTGGGGGTAGAGATGTGGGGATAGAGAGCTGGGGGCTGGGGGGAGAGATGTGGGGGTAGAGAGCTGGGGGTTGGGGTTAGATATGTGGAAGAAGAGATCTGGGGGTTAGAGGGCTGAGGGGTAGAGAGCTGGGGGGCAGATATGTGGAAGTAGAGATCTGGGGGTAGAGGGCTGAGGGGTAGAGAGCTGGGGGGCTGGGGTAGAGATGTGGGGGTAGAGGGCTTGGTAGAGAGCTGGGGGTAGAGATGTGGGGGTAAAGAGCTTATGGGCTGGGGTAGAGAGCTGGGGGGCTGGGGGTAGATATGTGGAAGATTTGGGGGGTTGAGGGGTAGAGAGCTGGGGGTAGAGATGTGTGGGTAGAGGGCTGGGGGTAGAGAGCTGGGGGGCAGAGATGTGCGGGTAGAGAGCTGAGGGGGCTGGGGTAGAGAGCTGGGGGGCTGGGGGTAGAGATGTGGGGGGGGCTCGGGGTAGAGCTTTGGGGGCTGGGGCATAGATAGCTGGGGGAAAGCTGCTAAAGAGGGGGTAGAGATCTTATAGGGGTAGAGTTAATGGGGGGAGCTGCAGGAGAGGGGGCTGTTTGAGGGGAGAGCAGCTGTGGGTGATCTTACCTAAGAGGTATCCCCATGGCTGCAGCTGCAGTGCTCTGCTCCCCTGTTCTGCTTCCCTCCCTTCCACGTGGTGAGGGAACAGGAAGCCTTGCAGGAGAATAGGAGGAGCAGCCGGAAGGGACCTTGCTCAGCAGCTGAGTGAGACACCTTCTGCCGGCTCCTTCCCATGCTCCTGCACGTCTCCCATCTCGCTGCTCTCATCGAGTGAATGATGCAGCAGCCCCAAGTCTCCCCTGCGCTCGGCTCCGCTCCGGCAGTTTGCGCCTGCGCCCCGATGCAGCTGTGCCCGAGGCGAGTAACCCTACGGCCCTGCTGTGCGCAATCAGTGCGCTCGTCTGACCCCAGCCTTAGCAGTAGAGGCAAATTTACAGGGACAGGCGGCTTGTGAAATTATGAAAAAATTAATTTTGTTTCACTAAGTGGTTTGCTGACTACACCTGTGTCACGTCCGCTGCAAGGTGAGAGAGGGAATGAGCCCAATCGCGGGGATATTAATATATTCAGAGACAATGGAATAAATGAATTGGGGATTTTATTTGTACTGCACAGAAATTAACGGAATCGAGACTCCAGGAAGGGGGTTGACTGAGGAGGAACAAAGGGAAATGGAGTAATACAAGGGAAAACAGGATACAAATACAGGTTGCAGGGCTGAAGGTTATAATAATAATAATAAGGAACACAACAACAGGAGACTTACTGAGACCGTCAGGAAGGAGTCAAATACAGGTTGCAAGGCTGAAGATTAGAATACTAGGGAACACAACAGGAGACTTACTGAGAAAGGCAGGAAGGAGACAAATAAATACTAGTAATTTCTGGATAGGAGTAAGGGGGGTTTGGGAGTTAGGCGTCCTGAGAAGCTTGGAATGCTGGAGGCCAGTGAAGCTTTGAAATGCAGGAGTTAGGAAGAGCAGGCCTCAGGTTGCTCACACTTGGTCAGTTGCAGCGTTATGTAATGAAGAAGCTCTGAGTGATGGGTGTGTCCAGTGGCATCACTAGGGTTGGTGCCACCCGGTGCGGTACCTTATGGTCAACCCCCCCCCCCAGTTTTACAGATTTTTTTAACTACTCTTACTCATAAATCAGTACTCCCATATAACACTGAATGCTCATACACGGTGCACATTACTGTGAGGTTTGTTGCTGTGGAGCTCTCTCCTATGCTCACACTCAAATTTTTTCCAACTGCCAGCAAGTACAGTGCCTGTTCAAAGGCAGTGAAAGTGAAGGCACACATGGATATATATTTTCCCCCAGCTGCTCTGGATATATTACCCCCAGCTCACATATGGATATATTGCCCCAGCTCACAATTAATATATTGCCCCAGCAGCACCCTGGATATTATAGTTGCCCCAGTTCACTTATGGATATATAGTGCCCCAGCTCGTATATGATTGATATTGCCCCCAGCTCACACATGGATATATGCCCCAGACCAGCTCACACATGGAATATATTTGCCCCAAGACCAGCTCACACATGGAATAATATTTGCCCCAAGACCAGCTCACACATGGATATATTGCCCCAGACCACTCACACATGGATATATTGCCCCAGACCAGCTCACACATGGTTATATTTGCCCCCCAGCTCATATGGGTATATTTGCCCCAGCTCATATGGGTATATTTGCCCCTAGCTCATATGGGTATATTTGCCCCTAGCTCATATGGGTATATTTGCCCCCCAGCTCATATGGGTATATTTGCCCCCCAGCTCATATGGGTATATTTGCCCCAAGCTCATATGGGTATATTTGCCCCAGACCAGAGCACACATGATTATATTTTTCCCCCAGCTCATATGGGTATATTTGTCCCCAGCTACATGGGTATATTTGCCTCCCCCCAGCTCATATGGGTATATTTGCCCTCCCCAGCTCATATGGGTATATTTGCCCCCCAGCTCATATGGGTATATTTGCCCCCCAGCTCATATGGGTATATTTGCCCCCCAGCTCATATGGGTATTTTTGCCCCCCAGCTCATATGGGTATATTTCCCCCCAGCTCATATGGGTATATTTGCCCCCAGCTCATATGGGTATATTTGCCCCAGCTCATATGGGTA
>RXON01002978.1:0-31845 GCA_009667805.1 Leptobrachium leishanense
ATACAGGCCAAGAAACAAAACAAAACAAAACAATACCCTTGCCTGTCCGGCACTAACTAAACAGTTAAGGTTGTATTCCAACCTTACCTTTTTGCAGCCTGATCTCTGGTTCAGCTTTGCTCCCTCAGTAGCTGGTCTGAGTCCCAGGGTGGAGCCCTGAATGAACCTCACTTCCTGCTTTTATTTCCCTCTAGCAGCACCCATCAATCAATTAAGCCTCCCCAGGGAAAACTGCAAAACCCGGAGATTTGTGTGCCCCGAGCTGAACCCAAACTCCGGCCTGGAGTGCTAGTCCCAACAATATGACAAAACTCGAGGGGACACATACCGTCCCTCAAACACCACTCCTCTCCTCCCGTCACATATCCCCCCCCTCTGCTCCAGTCCCCGCGGCTGAGCAAACGCAACAATAGGGTTGGGGGCCCGTGACAGCGCATCCGCGTTAGCCTGCAACCTCCCAGCCCTGTGTTCCACCGTGAACCGAAAGGCTTGTAAGGCCAAGAACCATCTCGTAACGCGGGAGTTTCTTTCCTTACTATTGCACATCCACTGCAACGGGCTGTGATCGGTGATGAGCCGGAACTGTCGGCCCAACAAGTAATACCTAAGAGCGTCCAGGGCCCATTTAATTGCTAAGCATTCCTTCTCAACGATCGCGTAGTTCTGCTCGTGCCTGTTGAGTTTCCTGCTTCGGTAGACCACCGGGTGTTCCTCCCCCTCCCGTACCTGGGATAAAACCGCCCCCAGACCCACGTTCGAAGCATCAGTCTGGACTACAAAGTCCCCTGAAAAATCAGGGGCCACCAGCACGGGTTGTGTGCATAACGCCCGTCTTTGAAGGCACTATCAGCCTCAGGGCTCCATCGTACCAACCCCGACTTCGTACCCTTTGTCAGGTCGGTCAATGGGGAGGCCATGGTGGCAAAATTTGGGACAAAGCGGCGGTAGTAGCCGGTGATCCCTAGAAAGGCCCGGACTTGCTTCTTATTCTGGGGCTGGGGCCATTTTGAATAGCCTCCACCTTGTCGATTTGTGGCTTAACTAGCCCTCGTCCAATGACGTATCCCAAGTATTTGGCCTCTTCCGAGCCTATGGCACATTTCTTAGGGTTTGCCGTGAGACCTGCCTCCTTCAGCGAATCGACTACGGCCTGTACTCATACCAAGTGCGTCTGCCAGTCAGGACTATGGATCACCACATCGTCTAGATACGCGGCGGCATACCGTCGGTGTGCCTTCAATAGCCTATCTATTAACCTTTGGAATGAAGCAGAGGCCCCGTGTAAGCCAAAGGGCATTCGCGTATATTGGAACGACCCATCCGGGGTGGAAAAGGCGGTCTTTTCTCTGGCCCGGTTTGTCAGGGGTATCTGCCAGTACCCCTTCGTCAAATCCAGGGTAGTTATGTATCGGGCCGTACCCAGTTGGTCGATAAGCTCATCCACCCGGGGCATAGGGTACGCATCAAATCTCGATACAGCGTTCAGTTTCCTAAAGTCATTGCAGAAACGGATACTCCCATCTGGTTTTGGCACCAGCACTATGGGGCTCGACCAGTCGCTATGGGACTCTTCAATTATACCCAAGGCTAACATTTTCCTAATTTCTGCCGAGACGGCCTCCCGCCTGGCTTCTGGAATCCTATAGGGTTTAACATTTATGCGAACCCCAGGTTCAACCACTATGTCATGGTGAACCACCGTGGTTAGTCCTGGCATCTCTGAAAAGAAATCGGTGTTTCCCCTCAAAAATTCCTTCACCTCATTGCGTTGAGCCACCGACAATGTGTCGGCGATAGGAACCTCAGGTGTGGGGCGGTAGATTTGTTCTGTTTTCCTTCTACCGGGTTGGAGGACTTTATAGTTTACTTCACTTTTTTTTTCGGCTATCTCATAAGGGCCTTGCCACTTTGCTAGGAATTTGCTCTCAGCCGTTGGGACCAACACTAAGACCTTATCACCGGGGTTGAAACTACGCATTTTCGCCCCCCGATTATACACCCTCCTCTGGGCTTCCTGGGCTTGCTCCATATGTTCCCTCACCAGGGGCATAACGGCGGCAATCCTGTCCTGCATCATGGACACATGTTCAATGACAGTCTTAAAAGGGGTGGTCTGACCCTCCCACGTCTCCTTGGCAATATCTAGGAGTCCTCTGGGATGCCTGCCATATACGAGGTCAAAGGGGGAGTAGCCCGTAGAGGCCTGGGGTACCTCTCGGATGGCAAACATGAGATACGGGAGTAAGAAGTCCCAGTTCCTCCCATCTTTGTCCACGACTTTTTTTAACATATTTTTTAGGGTTTTATTGAACCTCTCCACTAGCCCGTCGGTTTGGGGGTGGTATACAGATGTGCGCAGATGGGAGATTTTAAACAATCTACACAACTCCTTGGTCACCTTCGACATAAAAGGGGTACCCTGGTCCGTTAGTATCTCTTTCGGAATGCCTACCCAGCTAAACACTTGGACCAGTTCTTTGGCTATGGTTTTGGCCGAGGTGTTGCGTAGTGGAATCGCTTCCAGATATCGCGTGGCATAATCCATTATCACGAGGATATATTGGTGACCCCGGGCAGACTTCACCACCGGACCCACCAGGTCCATGCCAACCCTCTCAAAGGGAACCTCTATGATAGGCAACGGCACCAGCGGGCTACGACAATGGGGCGCGGGTGCGGATTGTTGACACTCCGGGCAGGACTCACAATAATTCTTAATATCTGCATGCAGACCCGGCCAGAAGAACCTCCGGCATATTCTTTCTTTGGTCTTTTCTACCCCTAGGTGTCCCCCCAGTACGTGCCCATGAGCAAGATCTAGCACCAACTTGCGGTATGGTTGAGGCACCAGTAGCTGTTCCACCACATCCTCCCCTTGTCTCACGACCTGGTACAACAAGTCTTTCCTTTGTGCCATGTGTGGAAAAGCTAGCCTCATATCTGGGTCAACGGGTTTATCGTCTATAACCTTTTTTTTTTTTAAAATATAAATTTTTATTAACAAATTTTTCAAGGAAAAGGAAAAACAGGGGGGTACAAAAATCAAAAAGGAAACAGATACAGTAATAAAGATAAAGGTATGCACCACAATATACAGACAGTATAGCGAAACATTACATTACAGCCTCACAGTACTATGTGACGTCAATTATCCGACTGGACGCTATCAAACTTTACAATGCGACAGTGTAAGCATCCCAAATAGTCCAATGATCTTTGCCTACCCCTTTCAATCCCATCAAAGACCTGGCCATGGCATCTAGGGACCTGAGCTCCCCCATCCTAGTTTTGACCATACCCATTGTGGGTACCTTATCCGATTTCCAATTGAAAGCTATGAAATTAGTGGAGACAGATAAAATATGGGCTAGGAGTTGTTTCTGAAAACGGGAAAGGGTTGAGGGGAACATTTGAAGGAGAAAAGTATCAGGAGACGGGGTAATCTCCACTCCCAGAACCTCCGTACTCAATGAGGCTAGCTGGTCCCAAAAGAGTGTAAGTCGAGAGCAGGTCCACCATATGTGGAAAAACGTCCCATCCTCCTCCCCGCATCTCCAGCAGGTCTTAGGAACAGTGGGTTTAAAATGGTGTTCTCTGTCGGGGGTAATATACCAGCGGTAAAGAACCTTTTTCCTGGCTTCCGTCAGTGAGATACATCTAAACTTTTTGCAGTCTAATAAAAAGCTGTCTCTCCATTGGTCTGGGGTAAATGAGTGATTCAGGTCTCGTTCCCATGTCTCTTGGAATCTCCACCGTTTAATCTGAGGTCTAGTCAATAACTGTTGATATAGCAGAGACAATAGACGAGTTTCGGGAGAGGGGTGTAAGCAGTATTTTTCAAACTGAGTAAGGATATCCGAGTTGGGGGGTAGATGTAACAGACCGTACTGCGAGAGACAGGAGCGTAACCTCAAAAAGTGAAAGCCGAGTTTAGCATGTAGGGAGTGTTTATCCTGAAGCTGTCTGAAGGGAAGAAGGTCATGTGAGGCATATAGATAATATAATTTGTCTAGTGAAACTCGATTCCACGGGCGGGGATCAAAATTAGGGATCAGGTGAGTAAATACCGTTATAGGAGATGCTAAAGATATTGGGTGTATTGCCGTCAGGGCAGAGCGCGTCACATCCCAGACACGTATGAAAAGTATTACCAAATCAGGCAGCTCGTTTACTAGCCGTCTGGTGGCTTTTGGCGTCCACAGAAAACCCAGAAAGTCATGTGGGAGGGTGCTGGGTAAGAGTAGGGCAGACCACTGGGGAGATTAATCCCTGTAAAGAGGCGGCCAAGATTCGTCATCACCGCTGCCCTATAATACAAGAGTAGATTGGGTAAACCCAAACCCCCACCGGCCACAGGTTGATGCAAAAGAGCAATTTTAATGCGAGGTCGCTTGCCCCGCCATATAAAGTGGGAGAGGGTTGAGAGAAGTGCCGCAAAAAAGGACCGCGTGGCCATTATCGGCAATGCCCTGAAAACATACAACAATTTCGGCAGTAACATCATTTTTATCGCATTAATCCGTCCTGCCCATGATATCTCTACATTAGACCATTGTTGACACAGATTAGAGGTTAGAGCAATAAGAGGTGTATAATTAAGCGCAAAAAGTTGGGATTTAGTAAACATCAGCTTGATTCCTAAATATGTCAGGGAACTAGTACGCCAGTCATATGGGTAGATTTTTTTGAGGGAGGTTAGATCAGAAACCAAGATATTGTATGGTAGGGCCTGGGTTTTATGAACATTAATTTTGTGATAAGATATTCTCCCATATGTCTCCAAAATGGAGTGAAGGGCAGGCAAGGAGGTAAGGGGATTAGTCAATGTAAGCAGAATGTCATCCGCAAACAGACTTAGTTTATAAGCCGAAGGGCCTACCATGAGGCCCTCCACCTCATCAGCCTGTCTTATAGCTTGCGCAAGTGGTTCCAGTGCTAATGCATATAGAATGGGGGAGAGAGGGCAGCCCTGCCTTGTGCCATTCGTTATTGAAATCACAGAGGATTGAAAACCCGCTGTTAATACCCGGGCATTTGGACAGGAATATAACGCCATAATAGCTCCTATAAACTCTCGGGGAAAATTAAATTTCAATAAAGTATGTTCCAAGAACTTCCAATGGAGTCGGTCAAACGCTTTTTCGGCATCTAGCGAGAGCATCAGGGTCGGCGTGTTGGATCGCCTAGCATGGTCCATCAACGCCATAGCCTTGATAGTGTTGTCAGGGCCCTGTCTGGATGTGATAAACCCAACCTGATCATCAGCTATTAGTAGCGGCATGATGTCGACCAGTCTAGTAGCTAGTATCTTAGCATAAATTTTAGCATCTACATTAATAAGAGAGATAGGTCTATATTTGGAACATTGATCTGCCGGTGGGGACGTTTTGGGTATAGTTACTATAGTAGCGGACAACCAGTCAGTAGTCGCAGTCCCTGAGGTAAATACATGGGTTAACGCAGAGAGGAGAGGGGTGTAAGGCGGGTCGAGAAGGATTTATAGTAGGCCGCCGTGAAACCATCCGGGCCCGGCGCCTTATTAGATTTGAGGGAGGAAAGGGCCAAAGTGAGTTCTGTCATGGAAGGAGAGGAGATTAGACGGGGAATGTATGTGTCTGGCAGTGCAGGTAGGTGCAAGCGCTGAAGGAAAGGAAAAATCCCCGATAGAGTGGGTTGCGGCAGCGCGGTCTCCTGTTGTAAGTTATATAACGCGGAATAATATTCAGCAAAAGAGTCTGCAATCTGCTGGGGGTGATAATGTGCTGATCCGTCCGCCGCTGTCAAATGATCAATTTTAGATTTCGCCACCTTTTTTCTCAGTCTGTTGGCCATTATCTTGCTCGTCTTATTATTGTACAAATACATCTTAGTCCGCAACCGGCCGCCGCCCACACGTAATCTCGCTTATCCAATTCCGTCAACTGCAGTTGGAGTCCAACCAAAGTGGCTCGTGTGGTCGGGTCTGATTGTTTCTTGTTTAGGGACGTGGCCTGGTGTATTTGATGTAGTAAAGTCAGTCTATGGGAAGAGTTCAGCTTTTTGAAATACGAGCCCCATTTAATTAGTACTCCTCTCACTACCGCTTTATGCGCTTGCCATATAGTAAGTGGGTTCACGTCTGGGGTGGTGTTCTCTTTAAAGTAATTCTCTAGGGAGTGTTGGACATCCTCTACCACTTCCGGGCGGGACATAAGGGACTCATTTAGGCGCCATGGTGATCGTCCCTTAGGGACACGGGAGTCAGGGAGTTGCAGACTAATAGGTGCGTGATCTGACCAAGACATAGAGCCCAGTTTACAATCAGACACCAAATTCAATAGGTCTGCCGTCACAAAAAAGTAGTCTATTCTGGAGTAGGTTTTATGTGCTCCTGAGTAAAAAGTATAGTCACAGTCATCAGGGTTTAAAATTCGCCAGATATCAAACAGCTGAAATTCCGCCAAAAGAGCAGCAAAGTTGCGCGCTGCAGTTCGCTGCACTCTGGTAGGTCGGGGTGGCAAGTCAAGGGATTGATTAAAGTCCCCACAGATTATGAGCTGTCCCGCGGATCCTGCCAGCAACTTTGCCAATTCTGTACGGAGGAAGGGGAGTTGACCAGTATTAGGGCAGTAGAAGTTAGCGATGGTATACGGGGCACGGTTTATGTCGCATATTACAAAAAGGTATCGCCCATTAGGATCTGAGATCACCCTATGCAAGTTAAAAACCACATTTTGATGAATTAGGATGGAGACTCCTCTTGCCTTCACCGGAGCCGTGGCATGGAAATGATGGGAATAATGTGGAAGATATAGTTTAGGGTGGGCCGACGTCTTAAAATGGGTTTCCTGAAGACACACCACGTCAGGGGGTTGGTGTCTCAGATCAGCGTACAGAGAGTGGCGTTTGTACGGGACATTCAAACCCTTCACATTAAGCGATACTATTTTAAATACCATTATACATTATGAGATAGGGCAAGCAGAGCAGACAAAATACACATTCCTGAGTCCCGCTGCCTCGTCGGCGAGACATCCCCCCTGGAGCATCAATCATTTGACATTTACGTATATGATGCCAGAAAATTCCGGCCTGTCCAGAACAGCCTCTGACTTGTAGGTGAAGCTTAGAAAAAGAATACTGTGGCGCAAAGAAAACAACAAAAGAAAAAAGGACAAGGGAAAAACACAAAAAGAATAAAAACTGAAAAAAATAGCAAAAAGAACGTTCAGTGCAAACGACACTGGAAAAATATATACAGTACCTCTCCTAGGCCACGGAAGACTCGGGCCAACCCTGGTCATACCAGGGGGAGTGGAGGGGGGTGTTCGGATCCACACTCTCCAAAAATGGAGATGGAGAGCAGGAAAAGATACTCATCCACCGACTCTCCCGCTGTCTTCAAGTCGTAACTCGTGCGGTCAGGACAATATAACCCTCAGGAATCTCCCGGATCTTGGAAATCCAGCTGCCTGCACCCATAGGACCTCCAGGCAACTTTTATTTCGCCGTATTCACACGGTGCCACTCCGGTGAGACCTTTTGCGGTGACGGAGGTGCTTGTCGCGGTGGCGTGAATTCACCCACCAGATTCCACGTCTGAAGAGCAGCTAGGCCGTCGCCGACGTTCCGCAAGACTGTCAGTTCTCCGTCGCGGGTTACCAGCAGCTTCAGTGGGAATCCCCAGCGATACTGAATCTGATGGTTTCTCAGGATCTTGGTCACAGGTAGGAATTCTTTGCGTTTTGACATAGTAGTAGCGGATAAATCAGGGAAGAACAGAAGGTCTGCGTATGGTGGAGGAAGAATCGTTGCGGTTCTCATGGCGGAGAGAAGGGATTCTTTAATCCGGAAGAAGTGCACCCTCATCAAAACATCTCTCGGAACCGTTTGGTCCAGATGTCGCGGCTTCGGTATACGGTGTATTCTGTCAAGCTGTAATTCCGTATCCAGTTTTCCCGGTAGCAAAGTTCGCATCAAGGTCCGCATATATGCTGCCAAGTCCCCAGGTTTAATCGTTTCAGGTATTCCTCGTACACGTATATTATTCCTGCGGGAGCGGTCTTCCAAATCGGTCACCTTAAGTAATAACGATTCATGCGTGGATTTCAACTCCTTATAGGCATCTACCAGATCGTTATGGGCTAAGCACAGTTCATCCGTTTTGGTTTCTAAGGCATCAGCACGCTCACCTAGATCACGAATTTCCTGGTGGAGATTAGCTGTGATAGCCCGGAAATCTTCCTGAATTGTGGTTCTGAGGTCTTGGAGCAGAGACTGGAGTTGGAGCCCAGAGGCAGGTGAAGAGGCAGACAGAGCTTGGGGAGGAAAGTCCCCCTCCTCCGGCGGGATCGATCTCGGTGATCCGGAATCGCGGGAGGTCCGGGCGCCATCTTGCGGCCTTTCCCTCGCCTTCCCAAATCGCGCCACCTCGGCCGCTTTTGGGGTCTTGCCTGGTGCCATCGGGTACCTGGAGTAGTCCTGAGGTGTATGGAGCCGTTTATGGCGCAAACCGCCGCCGTTTTGGGCCGCTTTAGCGGGAGAAAGAATCGGGGAAGAGAGAGCTCACCTCACATGCGGCTGTTCAGTATGGCTGCCGGCCACGCCCCCCTCGTCTATAACCTTTATATTCTCCCGGGCTCTGGCCAAGGTGGGGTCCTTCACCTGTTCGCTAAGAAAATCGTCCCTTCTGACTTCTAAATCAGGCACGTCAACCGATCCGTTCACCCCCCCAGGGCCCGGTTCTTCTTCCTGCTCCCCAGCCATGACAGAGAAAGGAAAAGGTACACTATCCCCCTTTGGGACCCCCACAATGCCCTCTTCCGTATCCGGTTCAAACGGTTCGGGGTTAAGATTCGTGACAGGGTCCACACTATCTATTCGGAGGTTTTTCTCTTCCCATAAACTCCAAAACCGTGGAAAGTTCCTCCTGACTAACACCTCATATGGCAGGGAAGGTACCACCCCCACAGACTGTCTCACAATCCCCCAGGACATACCAATGTCTACCATGGCTGTCTGGTAGTCGCGGGTATCCCCATGGACACAGACCACAGCTATGGTACTCGGGTGATACTTGATGGGGTCAACAAACTCGGGTCGGACTAAGGTCACTACGCTCCCCGAATCTAACAGGGCGGTAACCGCCTTCCCATCTACGGACATCTTACACATCTGTCTCTCAATATGCTCCTTGTGTGCAGCAGTGCATGTGAATTGAGCGAAGAAGGATAGGCGTTTCGGCCTCCCGGCATTATCACATTGCATTGGTTCGTCCATAACCGGACAGTGAGCAGCAACGTGTCCCATTTCACGACAGCGAAAACACTTTACGGTGTCGAGTCCCGAGGGTGTCCTCCAGAACTTTCCTGACCGATTCGGCCCGATCTTCAGACCCAAGCCTGGGGTTTCTTCCTCCCGACTAAAGGTCTTCTTAGACTCTCCCATGTCCTTAGGGCCGCCGACGAACTTGCCAAGTTTTTTAGGCATACCGCCTTGTGGTGCCGTGGAATGTTCCAGTGCTGAGTTACTTAGTAAGTTTGTGGCCGTGGTGTACCGCTCCACCATGTCTACAAGCTGGGTGGCAGTTTTTGGGTTCCCGTAGCCGACCCATTTCCTCAGGGGGCCGGAAGCGCCCGCAAATACTGGTCCATCACTACTCGTTCTACGATCTCCGGTGGGGTCAAGGTCTCTGGCTGTAGCCACTTTCTGGTAAGGTGTACGAGGTCAAACATCTGTGACCTCGGGGCTTTTTCCGCTACATAGCGCCATTGGTGCACGCGCTGGGCGTGAACAGCCGTCGTTACTCCCAGTCTTGCTAGGATCTCCGCTTTCAGGGTGTCGTATTTCCGGGCCGCTTCTGGCTCCAGATCGAAGTAGGCCTTCTGAGGTTCCCCCGTTAGAAACGGTGCCAGTAAACCGGCCCACTCCTCCTTCGGCCAGCCTTCTCGTTCGGCGGTTCTTTCGAAAGTAGTGAGGTAGGCCTCCACGTCATCCGTCGTAGTCATCTTCTGAAGGAACTGGTTGGCACTCTTTACTTTGGGCACCACCGGCTCGGAGACCGCACGGTTTTGTCTTAGTTCTATGAGGCCCTTGGCCAACTCCTGGAGTACCTCCCGGTTTTCCCGCTGGTTCGCCGTGTCCGTTTGATGGGCGGCTAGCTGAACCTCCAGCATCTGGCAGAGGAGATCCCGGTCAGCCTGCATCTGTTGGTTGGTCTCCTGTTGGGCCGCTGTGGCCTGTACCAGGGCTTTCACTACATCGTCCATATCGTCACTTGTCATGTACTCCGGGCGTTGCCCGCATTCTCCACCATATGTGGGGTACAGCTCAAATGGGGGGTACCCTTCCCAGGATAAAGGTAGTCCCAGTCGCAGGATTTCTTTACAATGTACAGCCCTCTGTACTTTTATTCAAGAGCTGCATACAGGTCAAGAAACAAAACAAAACAAAACAATACCCTTGCCTGTCCGGCACTAACTAAACAGTTAAGGTTTTCCCTCACTACCGTTTCAGACAACAAAGTGTATTCCAACCTTTCCTTTTTGCAGCCTGATCTCTGGTTCAGCTTTGCTCCCTCAGTAGCTGGTCTGAGTCCCAGGGTGGAGCCCTGAATGAACCTCACTTCCTGCTTTTATTTCCCTCTAGCAGCACCCATCAATCAATTAAGCCTCCCCAGGGAAAACTGCAAAACCCGGAGATTTGTGTTCCCCGAGCTGAACCCAAACTCTGGCCTGGAGTGCTAGTCCCAACAATATGACAAAACTCGAGGGGACACATACCGTCCCTCAAACACCACTCCTCTCCTCCCGTCACAATACATATATATTATATGTATACGTTATGTCATGTCTGTATATTATAACAAAAATGCAATAAAATTTGAATTTTCAATAACTTATTATGTGTAAAGTGTTTTTTTTCACATCTTAACATGCGATCGTATGCGGTTATATTTTGTATGGGGTGCGCTTGTTAAAAAAATTATAAAAACTTTTTGGGGGAAAATGTCACTTTTTTTAACAAGCGCACCGCATACAAAAATCGTTAATGCAGCATTATTGTTCACATTATAATTGAAATGGGACCAATATTGCTGCATTAACAAAACAAAAACAAAAAAAAACTTGTTTATCTTTTTTTTTTTTTTTTGAATATATATATATATTTTTTATTTATTTTTTAAAAACATTTTTCATGCTCATGTTTGGAATCCTTGAAATGGCCATGCTCTGGCCGATCCAACGATATCAAACATTAACCCCTAGCTGCCACGGATCGGGAGATAGGGGATTCCAATGAACCCCCTATCTCCACCATTGGTGGCAGCTAGGGGTTAACTCCAGGACTATGCTATGCTATGCACGATGACGCCAGTCTTCAGGGAGAGTTCCTGGAGGCTTGGCCGACATCCAAGATGTCGGCCAGCTCCAGGAGAGGATCACGATCCGGCGCTTTTCAGCGCCGATTCGTGATCCGGCTCCCCAGGGATTAATCACAGCCACCGTTTGGAAGGGCAGGCTGTGCCCTTCCAAACGGTGCCTGGATTAACCCCCTGCCCCCCGGCAATCGGGAGGGAGAGAGGTCCGAAGGACCTCCCCCTCCCTTTCAGGCGCTTCCTCCGCACATGCGGGGGGTGGCGCCTGAATTAGATGTCATCGCGCCGCCGCGATGACATCTAATTGCTCCGCCGGAGTCCCGGAGTGCGCAATCCCGGGGGGCGCAGCAATCCGCCGGAATCAGCGCGTCCATAGCACAGGAGAACCACTTGGCTGGACGCGCTGAGCGCGTCCACAGCAGCCAAGTGGTTAACTTGTGTTTGAAAAAAATTCAAAATAACATCTAAGGCTAGGGTCAGATGAGCGCATTTTGTATGGACTGTGCGTCCGTGCAGTACGAACGTACTTACTGACTGACAACAAGGTAGTGGCCAAACAGTCCGTATTTTTTGACTGATGTAGCAGGGAAAATAAATTAAAATGAAAAAACATTCTGTCCGTCAAAAATGCTGGACGTATAAATGCAGTCCATCTGACCTCGTTTCATCACTCACATACAAAGCTACACGGACGTTGCGGATGTGGCGCACTCCGCACGTCCGTTCTAGCAGTATTACGTTCTTGCCTAACCTGCGTCCATTTGCTGCGTCCGCCATGCATCCGCACTTCCGTGAGGACGTACTTCGTGTGTGGGGCTCCATTGGTCAGAATGCTATGCTGCCACGGACGTACAAATGTGCGGCAACACGGACGTGATAACTGCACTCGTCTGACCCCAGCCTTAAGCAATGTTATTTTTCACCTCGGGATTAAACATTCACAGGGTTATTCAGAGAGCGGTGAAAAGCAGGAGAATAACTGGAGAAGTGAAAATTCTAGGTCAAAATAGCCAAACCAGAAAAATTCTCCCATTTAACTCACTTTCCAAATTGGCTATTTGGTCTAGATTGTTCTCTTCTCCTGCCAGTTCTCCTGGCTTTCACCTCTCTCTCAGGGTTGTTCAGAGAAAGGTGAAAACCAGGAGAATGGCAGGAAAAGAGAACAATCTGGACCAAATAGCCGATTTGGAAAGTGAGATAAGGCTAGGGTCAGACTAACGCATTTTTCACAGCGACCGTCAAAGAGTGCGTCCGAACGCATTCCCTTATTGCAAAAACGGTCATACAATGCACATTTTTGTGCGTGATTTTTTACGGATCCAAACCAGGAAACTTTGGGTGTCTGGACGTTATGTTGGCCGGACATGAGCAGGGTCTGACGTCTCCAAATCACGCACACACGCCGCTAGTGGACGCAGCGCACTCTGTACGTCCGTACTAGCGGTTCTGCGTTCTCGAAAAAATGCATTAATTTTCCACTTGCGTTGCGCAGCCGGACTTTCGTGCGACCGTACTTCGTATATTGGCTGTCATTGCCCGTCATTTGCTGCTAGTGCGGCCGTGATTAATTGCGCCTAAATGCACGTTAAAAATTCGCTAGTCTGACCCTAGCCTAAATGGGAGAATTTTTCTGGTTTGGCTATTTTGACCTAGAATTTTCCATTCTCCAGTCATTCTCCTGCTTTTCACCGCCAAAAAATCAGTACACTTTTTCTGCGTGTCCGAAAATGTCTCCTCTTTTCATACAGACTGCCGCCCCAAGCAGTTGTTTATGGATAGATTAAAGGAAAAGCATTTACTGTCATTTGAAATGTCATTTTTTGGTTTTTACATATTTCTATACATCCTAGAAATCCTCCACTTCACGGGCAGGTTATGGGGACCTCCTAGGCACGATATTTGAAGGAATTTTTCGTTTTTATTTTTAACCCTTATTTCATGGAAAACTCACTGTCCCTTTAAAAACGGTTTTTTTTTACTTTTTGTCCTTGTTTCCTGTCCCCCAGGGCACTACCCGGACCCCCATACACTTTTTATGGCAAATATCTAGCATATATGCCCTCTTGGAGGGCACTCTAAAAACCGAATTTTCAGCCCCATTGACTTGTATGGGGTCCGAGTTCGGGTTCGGACCAGAACATCTGGAAAGTTCGGGTTCGGCTTCGAACCGAACTCGGGGAGTGTTCGGCTCATCCCTACTCTTCAGAACTTTGTGATCAATGATGATAAAACTCCAGTAAATCAGGTAATATACCATATTACCACTTGAGGCGCTGCAACACATCTCTTCTATTCTGTCTTAACCTGGTTTAAGCTTTGTACTGCATGATGGTGTGGGGATTTCTTTGGTGGTAGGGACTTAATTGCAATTAGCACACATCACCAAAAGGTGGAGATGGTGTATTAAAGGATATTATTCTGAATCCAGCCCGGTGACTTTGATTTTTTTTTTAAAACTATGTGTAAAACTGGGCAAAAACCACCAAAAGGTCTGAGAACAATCCTATATGTACATGAAAACCAGGGACCTGACAAATCCAGGGGAAAGTGAGGAATTGCATAAGCACAGTATGTGACGCCGGCAGAACAGGCTGTATATTCACACACAGAACCAGTATGTATTTCTGTAACCACTGTAACATTTCAATGTTCTTGAACCCAGGACATACTTGAAAACGAGACAAATCTCAATGTATCCTTCCTGGAAAATACTTTGCAAATAAATAAATGAACGATGAAAATAATTCCTGCAGCTTCTGCCATGAAATACTTTGTATGGTTCTATAACATTGTTACTTTTACAGAGAGGGAGAGAGCAGGAAAGGAAGGAAATGAAGGGGATAATTTTCAGCGATACACGCGCCTCTTCATACACTTTCTCTCTTTCCCCTCCCCCGTCCCGACCCCACAATGTTGATTCAGACCTCCAAGCAGAAAAGCCCCTCCCCCAACTAGACGGCTGTCAATTAGCATTCACGGATCTGCCTTCCAGGATTTAGGTCAGGAATGTAGATCACTGAACATTCCTGACCAATACATGGGGCCTTAATGAATTTGCATTGAAAGCCATTGGATTGGCTGGACTGTCAGGTGATGCATAGAACTTGGTGTCCCAGAGACGATACATCGATGATATATTCCTTAATTGGAGAAAAGAAGACACAGATTTTCATAATTTTTGTGCAAACTGAATAAAAATAAATGGAGTATAAAACGCGCCAGTACTTGGATTAGAGAGAAAGTCCATTTCCATGACTTAGAACTTTACATACAGGTCAATTCAAAGAAAGGTGAAACTCAGGAGAATGACTGGAGAATGAAAAATTCTAGGTCAAAATAGCCGATTTGGAAAGTGAGATGAAAGGGAGAATTTTTCTGGTTTGGCTATATTGACCTAGAATTTTTCGTTCTCCAGTCATTCTCCTGCTTTTCACGCTCTCTGAATAACCCTGAAAGAAAGGTAAAGCTCAGGAGAATGACTGGAGAAGTGAAAATTCGAGCTCAAAATAGCCAAACCAGAAAAATTCTCCCATTTATCTAACTTTTCAAATCGGCTATTTGGTCTAGATTGTTCTCTTCTCCTGCCATTCTCCTGTTTTCACCTTTCTCTGAATAACCCTGTTAGTGAATATTACCATTGGCATTTGCTCTTATTCCAAGCCGGTAGATGCCAACGGCTTTATAGGTCTCAGGAGCCGTCACCTGCCGGTATGGCTAAAAGGAATCCTGAAGAACCAAATTGCAGAAGAGTATCGTTTGCAAAAAGAAACAAAATTCCTTTGCATTGCTCCAGAAATTGAATTAAAGCCGACTATATGTGATTTTGAGGCAGGAACAGGATGGAATAGAAGGCCATCAGAGCGACAGACAGGAATCACCGGGATTAGGATGCGAATGCACCGAACATTCAATGTAAAAACAGAGACAGCAAACGATAATGCAGCACCGAGAATTCAATGTGAAAACAGACACAGCAAACGATAATGCAGCACCGAGAATTCAATGTGAAAACAGACACAGCAAATGATAAAGCAGCACCGAGCATTCAATGTGAAAACAGACACAGCAAATGATAGCGCAGCACCGAGCATTCAATGTGTAAACAGACACAGCAAATGATAGCGCAGCACCGAGCATTCAATGTATAAACAGAGACAGCAAACGATAACGCAGCACCGAGCATTCAATGTATAAACAGAGACAGCAAACGATAACGCAGCATCGAGCATTCAATGTGAAAACAGAGACAGCAAACAATAACGCAGCACCGAGCATTCAATGTATAAACAGAGACAGCAAACGATAACGCAGCACCGAGCATTCAATGTGAAAACAGACACAGCAAATGATAAAGCAGCACCGAGTATTCAATGTAAAAACAGATACAGCAAATGATAAAGCAGCACCGAGCATTCAATGTGAAAACAGACACAGCAAATGATAAAGCAGCACCAAGCATTCAATGTGAAAACAGACACAGCAAATGATAAAGCAGCACCGAGCATTCAATGTATAAACAGAGACAGCAAACGATAACGCAGCACCGAGCATTCAATGTATAAACAGAGACAGCAAACGATAACGCAGCACCGAGCATTCAATGTGAAAACAGAGACAGCAAACGATAACGCAGCACTGAGCATTCAAGGTATAAACAGAGACAGCAAACGATAACGCAGCACCGAGCATTCAATGTGAAAACAGAGACAGCAAACGATAACGCAGCACCGAGCATTCAATGTGAAAACAGACACAGCAAATGATAAAGCAGCACCGAGCATTCAATGTGAAAACAGACACAGCAAATGATAGCGCAGCACCGAGCATTCAATGTATGAACAGAGACAGCAAACGATAACGCAGCACCGAGCATTCAATGTGAAAACAGACACAGCAAATGATAAAGCAGCACCGAGCATTCAATGTGAAAACAGACACAGCAAATGATAGCGCAGCACCGAGCATTCAATGTGTGAACAGACACAGCAAATGATAGCGCAGCACCGAGCATTCAATGTGAAAACAGAGACAGCAAATGATAAAGCAGCACCGAGCATTCAATGTAAAAACAGATAGCACAGCACTGAGCATTCAATGTGAAGGATAAATAAAATATTTGCAAATATCCCATTCACATTTGTTAGAGCCTATATGGACATTGGCTCCAGTTACATCACCGTGTGGGTTGAACCCGGGTGACCCCGTCCCTCTTTTCCCAGGCAAACAGACAAAGGAGACAGGAGAGAAAAGAAGGCGGAGCTCCCATAGCATAATATGTCAAAAATCACTGTATCACCAAAGGTGTGCGGTAAGAGATACACTAGAATACAAATATTATGTTGGAGACCAACAGAATACTAATGTCTCCCAAAGAGCAGTTTAAAATTTAACTTTTATTGAAAAAAATAATAAAATATTGACAGACTTGTGAACATAGAAGGGACAGTGCTTGATGAAACAAACAAATTAAAATCCAAAGGAACAGTGAAGAAATGGTATTCAATGCGTGGAATGATATGAATTAAATCCCAATACAGCAGGTGACCTTCAATGGATCTCCTCAAAGTATTGTAACCAACATAAGGTAAATAAAGATGGGATGGCTACATTAAGCCACAAACCAAAAGACGCAAGGAAAAACCACAACAACACCAAGGCAGGAATACCCAGTTTGAAGGTACAGCTAAATTAACCAAAATGACGCAGCAGTAAAGATCAAAGGTAATATGACAGACCCAAATGAAGATTGTTATTGTTGGGTCACCAACTGCGGAGAGAGAATTTTAGATGGAGGGGTCCTACCTGCTAACGCATCCGACGCGCGTTTCGCCGAGAATGGCTCGTCAGGAATGCTCATTTTGGCTAATTTAGCTGTACCTTCAAACTGGGTATGGGTTTTTTTCAATTTTTTTCATCATATCTCAGAAATTTGTTTGTAGTAAATTATATGATATGATGAAAATAATTGTATCTTTAGAACGTCCATTTAATGACGAAAAAACGGTATATAATATGTGTGGGTTCCATAACCGAATAAGAGGAAAATTAGACCTAAACACGAACAACGACAAAACGTAAAAACAGCAGCGGGTACTTTCAAACTGACAATGGTAAAAGCGTCTGATCACTATGGGGTTAAAGACCATTTATTATCATTTTTTTAATTTTTTTTTTTTTATTATTTTTAAAACACAAAGTCAATGGGGGTACAGAAAAAAGATAAGGGAGGGGAATCAAACACGTTTGATAATACTCTTACAATATTAAATTGAGGCGGGAAGGGAGCAAAGGAAAACATTAATAAAAGAGAGGGAGGGGAGAAAAAGCTCAAAAAGGAAAAAAAGATAGGGGGGGGGAACATCACCATCGCCTGTAGATTAACAGCCATTGTATATGATTTACAGATAAAATACATTTCTGGCACCCAATATCTGAGACCTCGGTTCGCATATTGGCAAGATCACTCGGTAACTTCCGAAACGTTCACCTCTTCCCTATCGTTGGGCCTGCTCTCCCCTCTTTGCACACACTGTTTCACTAGGTATATGTCCCATAATTCCCATGGGTCCTGTTTAGGAGGGGTTACCGAGAGAAACTCTATAGCCATATTGTCATAGGTCCTATCTCTAGTCATGTACGTCTTAAGGAGCCCCAGAGAGGGGACCGTATCTGATTTCCATCTCTGTGCTATCAACAGCAATGCGGTGGACATAATATGGAATGTCATTCTGGTCTGTTGCCTAGTTAATTTAGGGCCCCCCAATCCCAGCAATACGAATCCGGGATCCATAGGAATAGGGGTGCTCACCACTACTGTAGCAAACTCCACCACCATATTCCAAAAGGGAATTAATAGAGGGCATTGCCACCAGATATGCATATAAGTACCTGTCTGTGACCCACATCGCCAACACTCTGAAGATGAGGATGGAGCGAATTTAGACATTTTGGCCGGCGTCCAGTACCATCGGTAGAGAACCTTCCTACTTGTTTCAAGGAGTGTCGCGTTTCTAGACACCCCCACATCTCTACGGAACACAGCTGCCCACAATTCTGGCTCAATGGAACGTTCCAAATCTTTTTCCCACGCAGTATGATATCGCCATAAGGGCAATTCCCTGTCCGTCATAATTGCATTGAGGCCGATTGAGATGAGACCTTTTGGTAACAATTGGGAGACCCCCAGGGATTCAATTAACGTCAGGGCCGGTTTATGGATCGAGTAGAATGCCGTGAATCCCTGAGTCCTCAAATATGAGCGCAATTGGCAATAGGATAAAAAATAAGAGTCATTGAGGTGAAATTTAGATTGCACCGACGCAAATTCCAATACCCCGCTTTTATCTGTTAATTGGCACAAATTGAAAACCCCCTTCGCCGCCCAACATTGCACATTAAAATGTGGAAGGATATATTGAAACATCTTCAGTGGTGCCGCTCTTGACAAGGGGCCCGTCCCCGATATCCGCAGGAACATACTGTCCCATATTCTCAAGGAGAGTGTCGTCGTGGTAAACAGAGACGCGAACACCCCCCTTGGTCTATACGGAGGAGGAACCCATAACAACACCTGTCAGGGATCCCGGGAACCGAGCACGTGGAAGCCAAAAGGGTATACAAATAGGTACGAAGTCGAGGTCACAAGCCAGGTCAGGATAGGAGAGATTCACATAAGTCGAGGTCACAAGCCAAATCAGGATAGGAGAGATTCTCATAAGTCGAGGTCACAAGCCAAATCAGGATAGGAGAGATTCTCATAAGTCGAGGTCACAAGCCAGGTCACAACTGTGGGGCAAACACTAATGCAGAAAGACTTTACTAGGGAACTGTTCTGATCACGAAGCAAGGAGGAACTGGTCCTCTCAACCTAAGTACCCACCCGGCTCCACCCCGGAGCCTGAGACGTCGATGACGTCATAGACGTGCGCCGCCGCCCGGTCGCCATATTGGCGGAGCCTGGGGCGCGCGCGCGTCTAATCAAGGCCCGCTCCGTGCCTGCAACCGTGGGCTCCGCCGAAGGACCACCGCAGGTGATCCAGGACCCGATCCTCCAACCCCCGGGACCCCGGAGCCACCACAGAGGGTGAGTCGGGTCCTGAAGATCCGCCGAGCGGTCCCCTGGGACCCAGCCGTCCCCTCCGGGCACGGGCCCGAAAAGGAGGGAGCGGCCGGAGCAAGCGCCGCGGAGCCCGCAACCCTAACATAACCCCCCCCGAAGGCGAGGCCCCCGGACACGCAACGGGCCCGGCCGCCCAGGATGGGCAGCATGAAACCCGAACAAGGGCAGGAGCCCGGACGTATGTGGCAGGTTCCCAGGAGCGCTCCTCAGGATCGTAACCCACCCAGTCAACCAGGTACTGCAACACACCCCGCCGAAGACGGGAATCCAAGATCTGGGCGACCTCAAAAGCATCAGAACCATCGGTAGACACGGGAGGAGGAGGAGGCAACGATCGGCCAACAAAAACATTGGTACCAACAGGTTTTAGGAGAGACACATGTACCACCGGATGGAAACGATAACGAGAAGGAAGCCGGAGACGAACAGCAACTGGACCAATCAGAGAGACAATAGAAAACGGACCGATATATTTCGGACCCAATTTCCTGGACGGGCATAAGAGGCGGAGATGGCGCGTAGACAACCATACTCTCTGGCCCACCGAATAGGTAATCGAGGCAGAACGACGTCGATCCGCATACGCCTTATAGACGGATTGAGCAGTAATAAGACAATCCCGAGCCGTACGACGACACAGCCGGAGAGCCCGTAACCGAGACGCGACCCCAGGAACTGGAGTAACACTAGGCAAACCAGGAAGAGGAGGGGGATGATAGCCATATAACATGAAAAAGGGGGAACAACGGGTGGAATCATGTAATCGAGCGTTATATGCGTATTCTGCAGTGCCTAACAGTGTATCCCAATCGTCCTGGAGGTATGTCGTATAACAGCGTAAGTATGTTTCGAGGGTCTGGTTCACCCGCTCCGTCTGTCCATTGGTGTGGGGGTGATGTGCTGTGGACAGATCGACTGAAATACCCAACGCACGGCAAAAATGTTTCCAAAAACGAGAAGTGAACTGCACCCCTCGATCAGACACAATGGATTCTGGCACACCATGTAGGCGATAAACGTTCTGCAAAAAGAGTGATGCAGTATGTGCTGCAGTAGGCAATCCTCGTACCGGAGTAAAGTGAGCCATCTTCGTCAGACGGTCCACAGTCACCATAATAGTGGTATATTTATGTGAAGGGGGAAGCTCTACGATGAAATCAATAGTGATGTGCGACCATGGTTGTTCGGGTACTGGAAGGGGTTGAAGAAGACCCACAGGCCTCTTCGTGCTATGTTTAGCACGAGCACACACAGAGCAAGAGTTCACAAATTTTTTCACGTCCTGTGCCAAAGTCGGCCACCAGAAATACCGTGTTATCAACTCCTTGGTCTTTCTTATTCCTGGATGTCCACTTCCTGGAGTGTCATGGAATTGCTGCAACACTGCCAGTTGTTCTTGGAGAGGAACCAGACACTGTTTGTGTCGTGTTTGTGGTCCGGTTGCTTGTGCGGGATCAGTGGGATCGGTGTGTGTGCGTATCTGTTGCATAAGAGTCGTGGTCACTCCAAGAAATCTGGAGGATGGAAGGATCGACTCATCGATGCTAGGTGGAACTGTTGGAGAAGAGAGGCGTGACAAGGCGTCTGCTTTCTTGTTTTGAGTACCAGGTTTGTATGTTACCTGAAAGTTGAACCGGGAAAAGAACAGGGACCATCTCGCTTGACGTGGATTAAGTCGTTTGGCAGTTTTGAGATATTCCAGATTCTTATGGTCGGTGAAGACCATGAAGGGATGAAGAGCGCCCTCCAACAGATGACGCCATTCTGCCAAGGCACATTTAATGGCTAGCAACTCTCTGTCACTGACATCGTAATTCACCTCGGCAGGAGTCAGTTTCCTAGAGTAGAACGCCACCGGGTGTAGGGTTCGTTCTGGAGGTCTCCTTTGCGATAGCACGGCCCCGATTCCTATAGACGAGGCATCCACTTCCACTTCATACGGCTGGGACGGGTCCGGTAGGACCAGAACGGGTGCAGTACTAAAACAGTGCTTTAAGGAGTCAAAAGCATGTTGTGCCTCTGCCGTCCAGTTGAACTTGGTCTGTTGTTTAGTCAACGCAGTGAGGGGTAGAATGATCGAAGAAAACCCCTGTATAAAACGTCTATAAAAATTGGCAAAACCGATAAACCTTTGGACGGTTTTCTTATCAATAGGCATGGGCCAAGTATGAATGGCTGCCACCTTCCTGTGATCCATAGCGATGCGTCCGGGAGTGAGCAGGAAGCCCAGGAACTCTATTTCTGTAGCTTCAAAGACACATTTTTCGATTTTTGCATACAGTCGATAAGTTCGAAGACGCGATAAAACAGTTGCTACGTGACCTCTGTGATCTGTAAGGGAACAAGAAAAGACAAGGATATCATCCAAGTAAATTACGACATATTGGTCCAGTAAGTCTCGGAATATGTCGTTAAGAAAGTGTTGAAACGTGCCAGGGGCATTACAAAGGCCAAACGGCATCACCATATATTCAAAGTGGCCGTAACGTGACCTGAATGCAGTCTTCCATTCATCCCCTTGTCGCACTCTGACTAGGTTGTATGCTCCTTTCAGATCGATCTTCGTGTAGACGGTTGCCCCCTGAAGACGCTCAATCAACTCCGAGATCAAGGGGAGAGGATATCGGTTTTTAATCGTTATACGGTTGAGTTCACGATAGTCAACACAGGGACGCAGGCCGCCGTCCTTTTTCTCCACAAAAAAGATACCTGCACCTGCTGGAGAAGTTGAATGCCGAATAAACCCTTTGTCAAGATTCTCTTGTATATATCCCTTTAGTACCTTCAGTTCGGGTTCGGATAGCGGGTACAATCTTCCATAAGGAATAGGTGCTCCTGGCAGAAGTTCGATAGGACAGTCATATGGCCTTCTAGGAGGCAGTACCTCTACTCCTTTCTCGTCAAATACGTCGGAGAATGAGGAGTATGCTTCGGGTAGGACCGTATGGTATTGAGGCGTCATATTAGTGTCCAATACAGAATTCACGACATGATGATGTGATGAAAGACAATGCTGGATACAGTAGGAGGAAGTAAAAGCAAACATACCAGAAGCCCAAGAAATCCGAGGATCATGCTGACGAAGCCAGGGAAGTCCTAATATGACCGGGAATAAAGGCGTATTGACGATGTCGAATTGTAGTACCTCGCTATGTCCAGAGCCTATAGTCACCTGCAATGGTACTGTCTCCTTGATGACTGGCCCGGAAGACAAAGAAGACCCATCGACAACCTGTATCTGCAAAGGAAAGGGTTTCTTTATTACAGGTATACAGACAGTATCGGCAATAGCTTTATCGAGAAAGTTCCCACTCGCTCCGGAATCAACCATCGCGGTTAGAGTTCGTGTCTTCTTTCCCCACTGTAAGACAAGAGGCAATGTCAGCAAGGGAGAGCAACTGCTTGAGGTTGATAGGTGTACGAAACGAAGGAGGGGGCTCGGGTTACCTGTTCGACCCTTGGTTTTTTTCTGGGCAGTAACGTGCGATGTGGTTTGGTCGACCACAATAGAGACAAAGATTATGCAGACGTCGTCGATGTAATTCGTCAGGAGGGAGACGACCCTGTATAAAACCGACCTGCATAGGTTCTTCGAGTGTAGGTGGTACCACCTGGTTACCAGAAGACACCGCCTGAGGGCGAGGCGTAGGAACATAAGAAGCCGATCGCTCTCTGGCCCGTTCACGGAGTCTTCTGTCGATTTGGATAGCTGTTTGAACCAGGTTCTCCAGGGACGAGGGAGCACCAACCCGTGCGATCTCGTCCTTCAGAGCCTCGGAAAGACCCAGACGGAATTGTCCTATTAGGGCAGCATCATTCCATCCTGTCTCACAGGCAAGGCGACGGAAATCAATGACGTAGGCCTCCACTGAGCGGCGACCCTGACGTAGGGAGCGAAGGCCGTTCTCTGCAGTACTGGCCCGAAGGGGATCATCAAACATAGCTGCCATCGTATTAAGAAAAAGCGACCAGGTCTCTGTTACCGGGCTCTGAGAGCGCAAGAGATTATGTGCCCAAGCTTGTGCTTCTCCGGTTAGCAACGATATTGTAGTACGAATCTTGACATAGTCACTAGAGTAGGTACGAGGATTCAGGGAATAAAGAAGTTCGCAAGAGGTCACAAAAGCCTGGAAATGATCTTGTCTGCCTGAATACCGTTCCGGCATAGGTATACGGGGTTCTGGAACATGAAATCCTTCTGATGGGCTGGTAGGGAGGTTGGTTTGGAACGTTAGAAACTGTTCCTGGAGGTGCCGCTGTCCGCTCTGTAGTTCTCTCACGGAGCAAGTTAGATTATTCACCTGTTGTGACAGGGTATCCAGAGCTCCTACGACGTCGGCAAGCTCCATTAGAGGCTTCGTGATTCTGTCAGGGATCCCGGGAACCGAGCACGTGGAAGCCAAAAGGGTATACAAATAGGTACGAAGTCGAGGTCACAAGCCAGGTCAGGATAGGAGAGATTCACATAAGTCGAGGTCACAAGCCAAATCAGGATAGGAGAGATTCTCATAAGTCGAGGTCACAAGCCAAATCAGGATAGGAGAGATTCTCATAAGTCGAGGTCACAAGCCAGGTCACAACTGTGGGGCAAACACTAATGCAGAAAGACTTTACTAGGGAACTGTTCTGATCACGAAGCAAGGAGGAACTGGTCCTCTCAACCTAAGTACCCACCCGGCTCCACCCCGGAGCCTGAGACGTCGATGACGTCATAGACGTGCGCCGCCGCCCGGTCGCCATATTGGCGGAGCCTGGGCGCGCGCGCGTCTAATCAAGGCCCGCTCCGTGCCTGCAACCGTGGGCTCCGCCGAAGGACCACCGCAGGTGATCCAGGACCCGATCCTCCAACCCCCCGGGACCCCGGAGCCACCACAGAGGGTGAGTCGGGTCCTGAAGATCCGCCGAGCGGTCCCCTGGGATCCAGCCGTCCCCTCCGGGCACGGGCCCGAAAAGGAGGGAGCGGCCGGAGCAAGCGCCGCGGAGCCCGCAACCCTAACAACACCCTTAAATCGTGAGGGGTCAGAGCGATGGCCTCCATATCTGCCCATTGAGGGCGGGAGGCATAGCCCAGGCATACTGTCATCGCTGCAACATGGACAGCTCGGCTATATTTTGCAAAATCCGGTACCCCCAATCCACCCCCCTCGATCCGGCGTGAAAGAACAGGAAATTTAATTCTGGGGCGCCGATAGTTCCATAAGAAGGCATTAACCGCTCCCTGCAGAGAAGAAAAATATGCTCGAGGGATAAAAATAGGAAGGGCTCGAAAAACATACAAAATTTTCGGGAGTATCGTCATTTTCACTGCCGCTATGCGACCGAACCACGATAGTCGTCGTGGATGCCAAGTCCGCAATAAGGTTTTAATTTCTATTAACAATTTCCCATAATTGATATCGAATAGGACATGAGGCGAAGGAGCTAGTTTAATTCCCAAGTACGTAAGAAATTTAGTTCTCCAATCAAATGAAAATTCCTGTTTTAATGTAGTCAGAACGTCATCCGGTATATTAGCCGGCAGCGCCTGAGTCTTGGAGAAATTAATCCTATGATATGAAAATTTGCCATATTCATTCAATATTGTAGTAAGAGCCTCTAAGGATGATTTAGGGGACGTCAATGTAAGGAGGATGTCGTCAGCAAAAAGATTTAATTTATGTGTCTGTGGACCCACCTCTATACCCCTTACGTCACCGGACTGCCTGATCATTTGAGCCAGCGGTTCTAATACTAACGCGTACAGTAGTGGGGATAACGGGCAGCCCTGTCGTGTGCCGTTCGTGATAGGGAATGCTTGAGAATGGAAGACGCAAATCGTACCGTGGCAGTCGGAGAAGTATAAACTGAAAAAAAAACCTTAACAAACTCGGGTGGGATAGAGAATTTGGCCATCACCTCCGACATAAAACCCCAATGTACTCGGTCAAACGCCTTTTCCGCGTCCAATGACAGTATTAGACCAGGAGTAGAAGACGAAGTAAGCACTTGAATGAGATTGAGTAGTCGACGAGTGTTATCCGGACCTTGACGGCCGGGTATAAATCCGACCTGATTCATCCCAATCAAACTCGTGATAGTCAATGCCAAACGATTTGCCAGGATCTTAGTATATATTTTAAGGTCTACATTTATCAGAGAGATGGGTCGATAGTTTTGACAGCTAGTGGGGGGTTTACCTAATTTGGGTAGGGTGACTATGGCGGCATTAAGTAGGTCCGAAGGGAGGTTCCCACTATCCATCGCAGAGGTGAACAAGCCATGGATATGGGGAAGTAGCACTTGATGGAAAGTTCTGTAATAATTAGACGTGAACCCGTCTGGGCCTGGGGCCTTGCCTTTAGGTAAGGATGTGATCACCGCCGCAATTTCCTCGCAAGTTATCGGAGAGGCCAATGAGGCACGTTGTGTCTGAGATAGAGTAGGTAAGTTTATTTTATCTAAATAGTCTCTTATGTCCGATACCGAAGGTCCCGTACCTGTGGTCCCGTCTCTCAAATTGTAGAGAGCCCGATAATATGTCGCAAATTCGTTCGCTATTTCCTGGGGTTTATATATCCTTTCCCCTCGACTATTTAACAAAAAGGATGTTCTGGTTGATTGCTGAAGAGTACGGAGGCGGAGTGCTAACGAGTGTCCCACCTTATTTGCGGTCGAATACCTATTTGCTCTAAGGCGTTGTAATGCGTAGAAGTGTTTTGTACTGTCTAGTTCGGTCAGGTCCGCGCCCGCTTTGGCCAGTTCCCGAGCCGTAAGTGGATCCGGGTGTGTTTGGTTAGCTTTGGTCAAAGCGTCTATCCGGGTCAGTAACTCCAGTCTATCCGATATATGTTGTCTCTTCCTGATAGATGCCCATCTAATGCACACCCCTCTCATAACCGCCTTGTGAGCTCTCCAGAGAATAGTCGGATCTGATGAAGAATCCTTGTTCTCCGAGAAGTAATTGGCAAGTGTGGCCTGTAAGTCCGACAGTATCTCTTGATCGCTCAGAAGAGTGTCGTTGAGGCGCCAAGGAGGCCTGCTAAACACTTGAAAATCATCGGCTAGTGTCAAGAATACTGGGGCATGGTCCGACAGTGTGAAGCTAGAGATGTCGCAATCTCGTACAGAAGGTAGTAAAGAGCCTCTTATGCAAAAAAAGTCTATTCTGGAGTATGAATTATGAGGCGGGGAGAATAAAGTATATCCTTTTTCGCCCGGATGAAAAACCCTCCACACATCATATAAATTAAAATGAGACAGGAGTTCCGTCAATTCTCTACCTTGTTTTCTAATGTGCGCGTATGATGAGGTTGACCTATCTAGAAGCGGATCTGGACATGCATTAAAATCGCCCATCACAATCACCTCGCCAGTTGATACTGTTAAAATTTTTAGCAATACATGTTTAAGAAACGATATTTGAGATGAGTTAGGACCATAGACATTGCATATAGTGAACAATTTCTGATTAATCGTGCACACTAAAATAAGGTAACGGCCCTTCGGATCACTCAGCTTTCTGTGAAGTTGGAAAGACAGTCTATCATGCAGTAGTATAGATACCCCTCTAGACTTGGTGGGGCCCGTAGCATGGAATTGCGTGGTATAACGAGGTACCTGTAACAAAGGGTGAGACAATCTACAAAAGTGTGTCTCCTGTAGACAAACCATATCGGGGTCTCCCCGTTTTATCTCTGAACATAATGCATGTCTCTTAAAGGGAGCATTTAAGCCCCTAACGTTGAAGGACATAAGTTTCATAAAACTGGGACAAACAACTGTATACGGATCCTGGGCCAACAGAGCCCCCAATTCTCATTTTGGAAAGACAAAGCAGCCCACGTGGCTCGGCTCGAGTGTGTTCGAGAGCAGTCAGTGAATGGTGATGGAGAAAAAAGAAAACAACATATAGAAAAAAAACAAAAAAAACACCAGACGGTGTCAGAAAAACTATATACATGTCCCAAAGGGACAGCCTCTCTTGAGAAGCCCCGAGAAGCGGGTGTACTTCTCATACTCCTCCAGTGAAGAGCGAGAGTGGGGAGCCAAAAAAAGCCCAGCAGAGCGCCCAGATGGAGAAACAAAAAGCTGCGCCGTGCTGCGCACGCCGGGACCCAGCAATTCCAGCCGATTCCACAGTCCCGAAACATGGACCATGTCTATGAGATTATGAAAGAACAAGAAAAATACCCCCGAGGCACACTCGGTGAAATACGATACCGTAAAGACGACGAAATGTCTCGAGACTATTCTTCCTCTGCCCAAAGCACGTGGCAACTGGAATAGTCGTAAGACATCAAAGCAAAAAGCCAATCACTTTTTCTTCTTATGCCACTCCGGGTCAAGTCGTGATGGAGGATCTTGCCGCTGTGACGGAGGGGTACCAGGTTCCATTCCCCAATCTTTCAGGAGTTGTAGTCCCTCCGATACTGAAGTCACTGAGTGGAAAACTCCATTGCGAGATATCAACAATTTGGTTGGGAAGCTCCACCTGTATGCGATATTGCGGTCCCGGAGCATCGTTGTCACCTGTTTAAAGTTGCGGCGATGTTGGAGGGTAGTTCGAGATAGGTCTGGGAAAATAGCAATATGATCGTAGGTCGGGGATAGCGCCCCAGGATGTCTCAGGGCACGCAATATGTCCTCGCGAGGCTTATAGTAATGGAGACGAAGCAGGACATCTTTAGGCGCCTTAACCGGAGCTGACGGTGGCTTAGGAAGTCGATGAATTCTGTCAAAAAGGAGGGAATCCGAGGTGGCCTCAGGCAGGAGATGTTGAAATAGTTCAGTGACATAATCAGGGAGGTTATGAGCTGATACCGAATCTGGGATTCCTCTTACTTTCAGATTATGGCGACGTGATCTATCTTCCAAGTCTGCAATTTTAGTAAGTGCCCCCAGAAGTTGAGATTGTAAATCCTCTACCTGTTCCGTCAGAGTATTATGCGCCCCTGCAAAGTCCGCCATCTTTGATTCCAATCTATCCGTGCGGTCTCCTATTTCTTTAATATCTTTTTTAATGTCCGCCGCCACGCTGTCTAGTCGAGTCGATAATGCCTCAGATAGAGCTGTCAGCATAGGTGCCAGTTTGGCCGTCACCGCATCGATTCCTGAACCGTCTTCTGCAGGGGAGGCAGATGCACGTGGGGACGAGGAGGATGAGCCGCCGCCATCTTGGGAGGCCCCAATGCCGCGCTGTTTCTGGCTCTTTGGAGCAAAAAAGTCAGCGGAACCCGCCTTTTTGTTACCGCTGCGGGAGGACATGCTGTGCTCCACTAGTTCCCCAGGTCCTGTGCCTCAGCTGCGCTTGCTTACTGTCGTTTTTCCCTGTGTTTAGTGGGTCCCTCGTGCGGAGCTCCGGCGCTACACATCCACCATCGAACGGAGTCAGGCCACGCCCTTTTTTTTTTTTTTTTAATTTCCTACAAAGTAGTTTTTGTCTTTTTTAAATTTACAATTTTTATTTTGTAAAATTGCCATCAAGATATGAAACTTGAAATGAGGGTCTCGCAGGGTCAGATAAAGCCGTCTAGTATAACACAGCGGAAGAAAAAGATCAAATAAAAGAAAATGCAGCTACGCAAATATAGTCATCTTAATTGTCTGAGAATAAAAAGAAAATAAAGAGTCGCTGCTAGGACATCTCCAGGCGGGGACATACAGACCACACAAAGGGCAAAATAAACAAAGCGCAGCAGAAAAAACTAAAAGTGTCTTCAAAAAATGTCACATAAACGGCACAAAAGTCCTTCAATAAAACCAGAAAGAAAAAAAGTGGAGCAAAGACATATTCGGCCCCAAATACAACAACAATAGTGACAGAAGAAACCTTTTCTTTAACTGGGGTAAATAACTCAGCAACGGGGACGGCAAAAAATGTCAGATTACCAACAAGTGTCCGACACAATACAAGGGTTAGCGACATGTGGCGCCATTACGGGGCTGGGTACATCTTGGTCGGGAAACAGCAGGCGTTCGAGCCTAGAAGGACCCCCTCAGCCTGTATCCAGCGGAAACATGGGGTGGTAGCCCCCTCCAGACCACAGCTGGTACTCAGGGCATGGCAGTCCACCAGACTCCAGGTCCCAGCAGACACTGTACCGGATCCAACCCAGGACCAAGGCCAGCACCGCCTCCCCTCAGTGCTGAGACACTGAGGCTTTTTAGTGTTGCTTCACTTTTATTTTTAATATATTTGGTTTGCAATAAATCCATGTTTTAACTGGAAACGGCTTCGTGCTGGTTTACCTTCGCTCTGGACCCAACTGATATTGGGAACTGGTCCGTCCCGGGCAGGCCTGCCACTTGGGTGGTGCGAGTAGGGCACGCGCTGGGTCCCCATGCCACTGCCAACACCTGCCGTGTAAATTCACAGAGACATTGCCCAATGTGGACTCCACCAGCCTCCAGCCCCCACCTCCAAGAAATCAATGACATGGGAGTGATAGTGTGTCTATATGGGGGGGTCTGAGAGGGAGTGTTTATCTATGGGGTGAGGGGGTGTCCATCTGGGGATGATAGGGATCAGGGGTGTTTATTGGGGGAAGGGGTGTCTATCTGAGAATGAGAAAGGTGAAGGGTGTGTATCTGGGGGGAGGGGTGACTATTTGTGAAGATCAGTGGGGTCAGTGTGTGCGTCTGTGTGTGAAAAAGATGGTGTATAAGGAGGTGCGGTGTTGAAAATGCAGCTAGGGACCCCACAAATGTTTCTCTCCTAGGGTCCCATAAATGGTAGAGGTGGTTCTGTCCCCAGGGAGCTATGAGCGGAGTCGCACTCTTTTCCAACCCCTTACTTGTGCGTGTGATTCCAATGGCTTTATCTTCATTGTGTGTTCATTTCATTTCTGCTGATACAGACTCCCTGCACTTTGTTCATTAGATTCTACATTCTCTTATATACTATATCCATTTGCTGCTCTGCTATAGATATATTGAGGGCTTTTTCACATTCTATGGGGGCCGCCGGCTCCACTTATCTTGCTTTGAGATGCTGCCGGGTTTGATAACACGTAGAGGCTGTTACACTGTTACTCGACCGCAAGAAAGATTTCAGGGATTATCTGGAACACAGACAGAATAGCAGCATGGATTCAGTAACGCGGCCGCCGAACCAACGCTCTTGGATTTCCTTTTCTTTGCGTATCTGGGAAGGACACAGTATTATTACAAATGAATTCTTTTTATACTTTTTAATGTTTGATAAATGTATTTTTTCCATTAGAAAGATGAAGATTCAGGACGTAACGCTTCCAGCTTGTCTTATATTAGAAGGTGAGCTCATTGATGTTTGGATTTCTCCTGCCTCTCCACCAATAAAATGCCAGAAACATAAAACATTCCTATAGATTGAGACACACAGACACTTCATATGTTTTATTATGTCGCTGTGATTCTCCCATATTCCCTCCTTTTCACATTCTCACCGTTTCACCCGGATATTCTCGTCCACGCGGACGCGTCGGCAAATAACGGCGTATGTTGAGGGAGAATTTATCTCTGATTTTCCTGTGAGTTTGTCCCCAGAGTCAGAGCCAATAAAACCTTCATGGATTCACTTTGGGGAAAGTCTGCCGGATTTTAATCAGAATCTTCTGAAAATCAACAACTTTGTGACGTTTTCTCCGATGTTTCTTTGCAGGTGCAGCAATCGCTGTGAATATATTGCGTGACGTTTCCTGCGTCTGATATAGATTACTCGGGTCTGATCCGTCACATCGAATCACTCCACAATATCCATGGATTTCTTTTACACTTTAATATTGTTTTGCATTATATAAAAATGAATAAAAACTGTTTTAATGATTTTCCTTTTTGCTTTTTATTAATTAACAACAAACTATTTATATTAATTTATCGGAAGATTTTCTTTAATTTGTTTAATTCACTTTTAAAAATGATGGGCTCTATTACAATCCCCGCGCTAAAACGAGGCGCCCGCAGTATTCCCCCTACCGCCTCGTTTTAATGGGGGATTACAATGCCGGCACAAAAAATGCTGCCTGCGCTGTTTGCGCCGCAATGTTCGGGGTGCGCGCGCAGTGCTAAGTGCAGCCGTGTGCATCCTCTCGAAGAAGTCCATAGGGCTCCATTGAAGGAGACGCCAGCGGTCACATGACCAGCTGGATCTTGCTTCGCGAGATCTAGCCGGTCGGCGTAGGGATACGCAGGGAGAGACTGGGTGGGACTTTTTCACCCAGTCTCTCCCTGCTCCTGCCGGCCGGAGGAGGCGGATAGAGCCGCGGTCCTCGCCGTGGGACAGAGGGTCAGTATCTGTTCTGTTTTTTTATTTTTTTGGCTGGTGTTAATAGATTCGGCAGAAGCGGAATCCGGTAACACCAAGTCCTGGTGAAGTGAAATCAAGCTGAAAGATGATTGCTACTATGAGCCAGGC
>RXON01002979.1:0-106058 GCA_009667805.1 Leptobrachium leishanense
CTCATTACATCACACTACTAATCACATTCACATCACACTACTAATCACCTTCACATCACATTCTGCATACATACTACTAATCACCTTCACATCACATTCTGCATACATACTACTAATCACCTTCACATCACATTCTGCATACATACTACTAATCACCTTCACATCACATTCTGTATACATACTGCTAATCACCTTCACATCACACTCTGCATACATACTACTAATCTCATTCACATCACATTCTGCATACATACTACTAATCTCATTCACATCACATTCTGCATACATACTGCTAATCACCTTCACATCACACTCTGCATACATACTACTAATCTCATTCACATCACATTCTGCATACATACTGCTAATCTCATTCACATCACACTACTAATCACATTCACATCACACTACTAATCACCTTCACATCACACTCTGCATACATACTAATCACATTACACTCTGCATACATACTACTCACATTACACTCTGCATACTTACTACTAATCACCTTCATATCACATTCTGCATACATACTAATCTCTTTCACATCACATTCTGCATACATACTACTAATCTCATTCACATCACATTCTGCAAACATACTACTAATCTCATTCACATCACATTCTGCATACATACTGCTAATCTCATTCACATCACACTCTGCATACATACTACTAATCACCTTCACATCACACTCTGCATACATACTACTAATCTCATTCACATCACATTCTGCATACATACTGCTAATCACCTTCACATCACACTCTGCATACATACTACTAATCACCTTCACATCACCTTCACATCACATTCTGCATACATACTACTAATCACCTTCTGCATACATACTACTAATCACCTTCACATCACATTCTGCATACATACTACTAATCACCTTCACATCACACTCTGCATACATACTACTAATCACCTTCACATCACACTCTGTATACATACTGCTAATCACCTTCACATCACACTCTGTATACATACTGCTAATCACCTTCACATCACACTCTGTATACATACTGCTAATCACCTTCACATCACACTCTGTATACATACTACTAATCACCTTCACATCACACTCTGTATACATACTACTAATCACCTTCACATCACATTCTGTATACATACTACTAATCACCTTCACATCACACTCTGTATACATACTACTAATCACCTTCACATCACACTCTGTATACATACTACTAATCTCATTCACATCACATTCTGTATACATACTGCTAATCACCTTCACATCACATTCTGTATACATACTACTAATCTCATTCACATCACATTCTGCATACACACTACTAATCACCTTCACATCACACTCTACATACATACTACTAATCACCTTCACATCACACTCTGCATACATACTACTAATCACCTTCACATCACCTCCATCACATACTGCATACATACTACTAATCACTTCTGCATACATACTACTAATCACCTTCACATCACATTCTGCATACATACTACTAATCACTTCACATCACACTCTGCATACATACTGCTAATCACCTTCACATCACACTCTGCATACATACTACTAATCACCTTCACATCACACTCTGCATACATACTACTAATCACCTTCACATCACATTCTGCATACATACTACTAATCACCTTCACATCACATTCTGTATACATACTACTAATCACCTTCACATCACACTCTGCATACATACTACTAATCACCTTCACATCACATTCTGTTAACATCTGCTAATCACCTTCACATCACACTCTGCATACATACTACTAATCACCTTCACATCACATTCTGTATACATACTACTAATCATTCACATCACACTCTGCATACATACTACTAATCACCTCACATCACACTCTGTATACATACTACTAATCACCTTCACATCACATTCTGTATACATACTACTAATCACCTTCACATCACACTCTGCATACATACTACTAATCACCTTCACATCACACTCTGCATACATACTACTAATCACCTTCACATCACACTCTGCATACATACTACTAATCACCTTCACATCACACTCTGTATACATACTACTAATCACCTTCACATCACATCTGCATACATACTACTAATCACCTTCACATCACACTCTGTATACATACTACTAATCACCTTCACATCACACTCTGCATACATACTACTAATCACCTTCACATCACACTCTGTATACATACTACTAATCACCTTCACATCACACTCTGCATACATACTACTAATCACCTTCACATCACACTCTGCATACATACTACTAATCACCTTCACATCACACTCTGCATACATACTACTAATCACCTTCACATCACACTCTGCATACATACTACTAATCACCTTCACATCACATTCTGCATACACACTACTAATCACCTTCACATCACATTCTGCATACATACTGCTAATCACATTCACATCACATTCTGCATACATACTACTAATCACCTTCACATCACATTCTGCATACATACTGCTAATCACATTCACATCACATTCTGCATACATACTACTAATCACCTTCACATCACATTCTGCATACATACTGCTAATCCATTCACATCACATTCTGCATACATACTACTAATCACCTTCACATCACATCTGCATACATACTACTAATCACCTTCACATCACACTCTGTATACATACTACTAATCACCTTCACATCACATTCTGCATACATACTGCTAATCACATTCACATCACACTCTGCATACACACTACTAATCACCTTCACATCACATTCTACATACATACTACTAATCACCTTCACATCACACTCTGTATACATACTACTAATCACCTTCACATCACATTCTGCATACATACTACTAATCACATTCACATCACACTCTGCATAACATACTACTAATCACTTCACATCACACTCTGCATACATACTGCTAATCACCTTCACATCACATTCTGCATACATACTACTAATCACATTCACATCACACTCTGTATACATACTACTAATCACATTCACATCACACTCTGCATACTATTACTAATCACCTTCACATCACATTCTGCATACACACTACTAATCACCTTCACATCACATTCGTATACATACTACTAATCACATTCACATCACACTCTGTATACATACTACTAAATCACCTTCACATCACATTCTGCATACATACTACTAATCACCTTCACATCACATTCTGTATACATACTACTAATCACAATTCACATCACAACTCTGTATACACACTGCTAATCACCTTCACATCACACTCTGCATACATACTACTAATCACCTTCACATCACACTCTGTATACATACTACTAATCACCTTCACATCACACTCTGTATACATACTACTAATCTCATTCACATCACATTCTGCATACATACTACTAATCACCTTCACATCACATTCTACATACATACTACTAATCACCTTCACATCACACTCTGTATACATACTACTAATCACCTTCACATCACACTCTGTATACATACTACTAATCACCTTCACATCACACTCTGTATACATACTACTAATCACCTTCACATCACACTCTGCATACATACTGCTAATCACCTTCACATCACACTCTGCATACATACTACTAATCACCATTATGTCCTTCTTAATGGTCTCTACTGGAAAGTAACCTGTATCTGTCATATCTAGGATAGTCTTTTCTAACTCTTTTGGCCTCATCCCGTACCATCCGGTCTCACATAGGCGACTCTACAGGGGGGCAAGGGGGGGGCAATTGCCCCCCCTAGGTTATTCCTTGCCCCCCCATGTGCCCCCCCACCAAAAATCAGCTTCCAGCTTACCACACTTTTTCGGACCAGTGTATTTCCGTCCCTGTGCATCGAATATGGACGATCTAGGTGTCATTGGAAAGAGCAGAATCTGGCCTTTCCAATGATACCCAACATAACCATATTCCGTTTGAAATAAAAGTCGAAAACATTAAATAATAGCAGGCACTTAAACTTAAGCATTTTCACAGGGTTGAAATGTCTCAGCAGTGAAGTGGTTAATGTTCAGACTATACATTACATTGTGTATTACATTAGTTTTTACCTTGGTTTAGTTGTATATTAAGGGTTAATGGGTAGGCTTCATCCCTCACATTATACATTTTATTTTTTCCTTGATTAATGGCATTTTAGGGGTTAATGTGTTAGCTATATGCCTCACAGTGTATTCATTTCATGTTTTACCTTGATCAATGGCATTTTAGGGGTTAATGAGTAGGCTAAATGCCACATTGTTTATTAATTTTATTGTATTTCCCCGGGTTTATGGGATTTTAGGGGTTACTATGGAAGTTAGAATCTAAAGGGTCTAATCATCTTTAGATCCTCTGCTTTTTGTCACATTTCGGGGAATTTATTTCGCCGAAAATAAAGTGAATTCCTATTTAGCGAATGGTCACTGTAATTTGCTAAAAGTGGAGTCGCTGAAGGAGCTATCAGACATTCAGCGGAAACTGCCGAACTGCATCAAATAAAGTATCAGGTTAGTACAATAAAAAGGCATCATTGCATCACATTACTCTGGGCTTTTGGAATCTTATTTATATTTACTTATTTAGGGCACTATTACCTGGTGTGAGTTAACCCTTGCGTCGGCATGGTTTTGCATTAGCGCCAGGTTAATCGAGTCTAGCGCCGGACCAACAGATCTTTTGCCTCTCGCTACAAACGGGAAAAATCACTTAGCGCGTTGCTATTAGCGATTTGTACCGCGAGCTTACTGTACTTTCCGCGTCCTATACTTAACATGGGGAGCGCTAGAGATCTCTAGCACTTTTGCAGCTAACAGATCACTTGGTGCCAGCGCTAATTTTTTGAGGGGCGCTAAGTGCACCATTTTACCTACTGCTTAACCCTGGTGCTAACTCCAAAAAAAACAGATCTTCGCCCAAAATTAACAGGCAATTGAAAGGAATGCAGCACAGGTGTTCTCTTGGCCCCATACACTATAGCAATGGATCTGGTCCGCATTGTCGTTGCTGTTGCAGTCGGCTCTATTATAAAAGTATCCTTTATCCACATATATCCTAATTCTAATATATTGCCTAATTTTAAACATTTTATGCTGGGGGTTATTCATAGTATGGAAGCGGTTGATTATTAGGGTGACTGTGTGGACCATGTTTAAAGGGACATGTGAATAAGTCTTGCCCTGAAACATGTGTTATTTATATGCTGCAGCAGGGAAATTGTCGCTCACCTGGCCTTCCTTTTGGATCTATTAAATGCAGCGTAATGATTCTACATGCTGTTGGGAGGCATTTATCATGCAATGCCCATCAGCCTTAATATATGTGTGCATCAAAACATGGATGATACGGCCACCGTGGAGGATTTTAATAATGCAGGGGTGAGAGGTTATTCACTGGATGTGTTCATATTCAAGCTTGTGAGGGCGGGGGATAGGTATGGCCCGGCACTGGAAAAAAAAAACGTTCTATCCTGTACACAACCGCATTAGCACTGGGTCTCAGAGTTTTCCTAGCGTGCGCTAAACGACCTTGTTCATGGACTACTACAGACAAGGTGATCTGTTCGTGGGTCGTCAGGCACTATGGTTTAGCAACTCGCGCTAAATGTTTCCTTTAGCGATGGTGTTTTAGCTCACACCAGGTGATTGGGCCCTTAGAATTTATTCAGTGATATCATTTAGTGGTGAAAATTATTAGTGCCCCCCCAGTTTTGACTGCGGTATCTTCTGTGCCCCCCCCTAAATATTGTTCCTAGAGTCGCCACTGCTGTCTCAGTCTGTTTAATGAGCCGGCTGCAAGCGGGGAACATGTTATCCATTAGACTCTGTATGAATATAACAACCAAATCATCTTCCATTGTCTCACATCCCAAATAACAATCTATAAATCTTATCACAAAACTCTGCACTGTTTCTCCATTCATTTGTTTCCATACACTTTCCTTTCACCATTTCTCTCCATACACTTTCCTTTCACCATTTCTCTCCATACACTTTCCTTTCACCATGTCTCTCCATACACTTTCCTTTCACCATGTCTCTCCATACACTTTCCTTTCACCATGTCTCTCCATACACTTTCCTTTCACCATGTCTCTCCATACACTTTCCTAACCTCTTCTCACATTGACTCATAAATTATCCTCCGCATCCTTTGGATAATCAAGCTCTGCATTAAATACATTCCATCCTATCTAAACATTCATCATATTTTGTAACCATTCCTAATAACATATTCCATAGTCTCCTGTCAATAACTGTCATACCCCGCGGTGCCGTGCTCGCAAGAAAGGCAAAAAAGTCTAAAACATCACATTAACCCTTGCAATACCTGCCTAGACCTATTGGATTTGAACTTGGATATGCCTATGGATTTTGATACCGCGCTTGAATATCCTACTTCTATTTGCCAAGGACTTTATTTTTGATGCAAATATTATATTATTTTTCTGGACTTTTCATAATTCCCTGGAACCTACAGCCATATTACACCCCTGGACTCCAACTCCCAGTATCCCTGCACCTTCATTGTATTCTCTTTATACCAGTGTTTTCTGGATTAATTCCTATACCTGCTTAATCATCTTCAGTGTTCTGTGTATCCTCTTTAAATTAACCCTTTCTTGTTTGTCTTTCTCTGGAGTCCTGTGTAAGATATTTATTCCTGTAGTGTCCCTCGGTTTAATATCCTAATATCTTATGTACTTTAGCCTCTTTTTATTGCTCAGTTTCATACAGTGTTATCAGTTATCCCTATCATTACTTATCCTCTTGGTTATTATCTATTCAGTGTCTGCCCTATTATTACTTACTTTGCTTAGTATCTACTTCCCCTGTGTTGCCCTTTTGTTTTATGTCTATTGTCTATTTGCTTAATAAACCCTTCAGTTTATATGTGCCTGCTCCACTTTGTGTTACCGCTCACTAGCTCAAACCCCGCAACCCTGAACGCTGAATCAGTTATATAACAATAACATTTGGCATTGGATACATCTCTTGAGCTATGCCACTGGCCCTATCAAGGGCGGATCCAGGGGGGGGGGCAACGAGGCAATTCCCCCCCCCCCAAGAAGGGGGGCCCAGATTGGCCTTGCAGCCCAGGCAGGGTTCGGGCACTGGGTCTCCCATTTACCCAGCAGCGTGGGGATTGGGGGGGGGTCTGCAATTGATATTCTGGGGGGGGGGGAGTTGTGGGTCTGTAATTTATATGCTGGGGTTGGGGTCTGCAGTTGATATGCTGGGGGGGGGTTGAGGGTCTGCAATTAATATGCTGGGGGTTGGGGGCCTGCAATTAATATGCTGGGTTTGGGGGCCTTCCATTTGATATGCTGGGGGGATTGGGGGGCCTGCAATTGATATGCTTGGGGAGGTTGGGGGGTCTGCAATTGATATTCGGGGGGGGAGTTATGGGTCTGTAATTTATATGCTGGGGTTGGGGTCTGCAATTGATATGTTGGGGGGGGGGGTCGGGGGGACCTACAATTGATATGCTGGGGGTTAATAAAATAACGATATGCTGGGGGAATGAATAAACCATCAGTACGTTACAGTGAGTTTTATTGCTGTGGAGCTCTGTGATACACTCATACACATCGCACATTCCAGTATCACAGAGCTCCAGAGCAGTAAAACTTACTGGAGTGTGCAGTGTTTATGAGCGTGAGTTTTATTGCTGTGGAGCTCTGATACAGTAATGTGCAGTGTGTATGAATGTGAGCTTTATTGCTGTGGAGCTCTGTAATGTGCAGTGTGTCAGTAATGTACAGTATCTTTTAAAGTGATCAGCAGTTTCCCACGTTTGCCACAGGGACATTCTGTGCTGCGGAGCAGCCTCAGCTGCCATGAGTGGGTGATGGACCCCTTGAGGGGCCCCATACAAGGGGGTGCCCTGGGCCCCTCTTATGAAAAGGGTTCGCAGGACTCATGACCCACATGATGACAGACCCTGTGCAATGTTCTGGGGAGAGTGAGTGTAATGAGCACAGCTTTCCATTAGGCACGTCTCTGCCGGTCACTGCTAACCCAACACCAGCTCTTAGCCAAAACTGGTAGAGTGCCCCCCCCCGACACCTGTGTCTGGATCCGCCCCTGAGCCCTATAGGGTGTATCACAGCATCTGGACAACCTCTTGCCCAGGTATTACAAGTGATTTTTATATATCACATTTCTACATTTCAAGACATTCTTATATTTGAGTTTGCACTCATAAAGCATGTTTGGTTAGTAGGTTTAGAGCTGGGATCTCCATCCTGTAGCAAAAGCAAAGTCAAGCAAATTAAACATTATTATGATCTTATATCTATCAAATTATCAAGGCCAGTAATGTGTGTAGATGTGGGGTTTTCACTTGAGACCAGTAATCCAGTCTCGGTATTATTGTGATGACCTACTCAAACAATGCTCAGCCACACAGTTACAGCACGTTATACAATACATTTATACACATACACAGTATACAGTACATATAATTGACTTATGTTGTCAGGGAGAGATATATGAAACAATAAAATCCTACCTATCCAAATCCCCAAAACAATAAAACAATAAAAACTGCAGAATCCAATTCTGCTATATATATATACATACATACATACATACATACATACATACATACATACATACATACATACATACTTACTTGGGATCCAATCCCAAAACTGGCTCAGAACCATTCTGATCAGTATCAAGGAAAGACCATCTTTCCATCCAGCTAAACACAGGCCTGTTTTCTACACGACACAATCAAAAAATAAAAATTGAGTTCCTATCGTCAGACAGGAAGGCGCAGATACAAAGAACTGTTATTTTCTACGTACCTTCCTGTGGGACGATATCCCGGAATCGATGCCCCCAAATTTATAGCTGGAAAATTCTGCCTCAGCTTGATGTGTGTCCGTAATCTTCTATTCTCTAACTAAACTATCTCTCCATAACAAAATAACTCCTGGTCGACCAGTGAGAAGGAAGTAACTGGAAATAATGACAAGACACAAAGTTTTCCTTCGCTTCGTTCTCCGTTGTATGTTTGGTTACATGTGCTTATATACATTACATGACATTTCAATATCTTATCAGAGAGAAGTAACACCTACTAAAATGCATACAGCAGCATATTAAAAGTTAAAATACAGATTAACACAAAGAAACATTTCTGCAGTTTCATAAGTTTCCTAACGTTTCATTATTTAACAGGAATTGACATCTGTTTCTGACTACCACACACACACATCACCCTCTGCCGCCGCGCGTGCTCCTGGACTCTGCTGTCCCACCCACCCACCTAATGCTGGTCAGAAATTTGTAGCTTACTTTCCAGCTGCTTCCACTTTGCAAATCACCCTAATTAACCCAAGGTTCTAGCCCCTCCCATGATATGTTAATCTGTATATTTGTGTTTTGTTTTTAATAGTTTGCATTTTATTACTTTCTATTTCTGTAACAACTGTAACCACTCAATGTTCTCCAACCCAGGACATACTTGAAAACGAGAGAAATCTCAATGTATCCTTCCTGGTAAAATCCTTTTCAAATAAATAAATATTTGTTACTCCCTCTTTGTTAGCCTCTCCCACTTATCTTGGGTGTGCTTTAACACATTTACACAAGCCTGCAGATTCTTAGGTGAGATGCGTTTCTAAACTGTCAGCTTGGTCATAGAATGCTAATTAGAGCAAAGTTCACTTAAGGCATCAGCATAAACTCATGTCGTATATTTTCATAACTGCCTGATCGTGATCGGTAAATCCCATCAGTGGGCAATGCAGTCCCAGACTGCAGACAGGGCCCACCAAGGAGAAGTCTGGACAGCGGTACCTTGGTCAGAGACAGATTAACTGTAATCCACAGGTAGAGATCGCTGAGAGTCCCTTGCACAGACAGATGTATCCAGGAACAACAGGGCAGATGGATGGATACTGGATACACAGGATAAGCTGGAGCAGGTTTGCACACATCCAGATGACCTCAGTCAGGGAGAACAATGCAGACCCACTGCTGGTTGCGTCTCTCTGCCTTTTAAGGAGGCTTAAACACGGATAGGCCTCAGCTGGAAGTCCAGGGCTAGAAAAGGAAGACCCAGGCTGGATCTCCAGGAGCCTGGTCCAGATGCAGAGCCTGGGTAAAACCTGGACTGGAATCCAAGAAAGAAGAGATCCAGGTGTGCAAGACAGGTACACGGGGTGGACCGTGACAATAACGGTCTCTTGGAGTTCTTCTGTCCCTTATCTGATCATCCAGATCTATACAATAATCTATAAATTCACTCAACACCTCAGGTAATTTATGAGGAGCCAACTCATGCATCAATGACTCTGATAACCCCTCCATAAAAGCCAGAACCAGAGCCTCATCAGTCCAGTTCACGTCAGAAACCAACGTTTTAAATTCTATAGCATAATCAGATACAGTCCTGTTCCCTTGACGTATGCGGAACAAGGATTTGCCAGCTAACTTGGCCTTTCTGGTAGGATTAAACGTACGTTTTAACTCGGCTATGAATTCTTTATAGTTCAGTACGATACGCTTCTCTGCCTCCCATAAAGGATTCGCCCATGTCAACGCTCTGCCAGACAGATGGTTAATAATGAACCCCACTTTGGCAATGTCAGTGATAAACATTTGTGGATTTAATTTAAAATGAATATCCACATGGACCAAAAATCCCCGGCACTCTGAGGGAGTACCGTCAAACCTCATAGGAGCGGTCATGTGTACCTGGGATGTCTGAACGACAGGGGACACAGGTATATCAAGCGGGGGTGCAACCCCAGCTGGTTCCAGGTGAGCCGTACGAGTCAGGATAGTTTGTAAGGCAATAGCAAACTGATCCATCCTATGGTCCTGCTCATCCTGTCTGGATACAAAGTCACTCAAATGCTGTGTTAAGTCTGCGGGATCCATTTTGGCCAGATCGTAATGTCACGGTTCCCGGATCCCACCATGCAGTCCTTAAAGCCCAACACCAGAGCCCAAAAGCTACCAACAGGGTAGCCGTAGAAGAATCCCTAACTGTCTGGTCCTTAGAATTGGCCAGGTATACTAGACAGAAAGGGTTAATCAAAGACAATGTCGTAATAAAAAAACAGGTCAGCAACACGGGGGTAGTCAGACGAGCCAGAATCAGCAGGAATACAGAGAATAGAATAGTCAAATGGAATAGCCGGGTCGATATCAGTGCAGAAGCGTAGTACAAGAAAATAGTCTAGGGCAACGGAGGCAGAATAGTCAGAAAACAAGCAGAGGTCGATAACAGGTTAAATCACGAGAGAATTCAGGTACAAGGAGCTCAGGTATGGATAACCACGATCTGGCACTGCTGAGAAGGAACTGTGGGTTTTTAAAAGACCTTCACCAGACCGCGCCCCCTCTCAAGCCGCACCTCATGCAGCCACCTCCCTGCCTGTTTCAATTTAAACCGGGTGTTGGTGAGCGAGCAGCAGACATGCTGCCCCCAAGCACACCGGAAAGGCTGGAAGCCCCCAACATTACAACGGGGCTGGTGAAATCTCGGCGTGTGGGTGAGGGGCGCACATTGTGATGTTGCACAATACAGCATTTTCCCATTCTTGGCATAGAATGTCTCTCCGTGTATCCTCCTCGGTTATTGCCCCCCAGGGTGACGTCATTTCCTGCCGTTATTCTCCGCAGCCAGAGGCTCTGGGTTATTAAATTACATGCCGCGCGTTACTCCGGCGCACAGGCAATAAAACGAGGCAATGAGAAGCTGCCGCCAGGATCTCTTATTAAATCGCAATATTCAGTGCTCTGAGCAGGTGACTCTACCGGAGAAGCTGAAGGACATGACCCGTCCGGCCACGACTGGCTCAAGAGATCACTTGTACGAATGTGAGTTGAAAGTGCGAATGAACTTCCACTGCCCCAATAACCACCACCCAGAAAATCACCAGCTGGTCCACCACAACGGTGCCTGCCCTGGTATCACCAGCACTGACCTCAAGTGAGGTCCTGGCTTCAAGGTAATGTAGAGGCCCCATGGGGCCCAGAATGTTTAGTTGCACAGGCCTGAGTGCAGGATGGCTCGGTGCGTACGTTGTGTGGCGAGAGAAATGGAGAGCTCGGGGGTTAATATAAAAAGGAACACATTCTTACCGCTTGGCTTCGTCAATTCTCTTAGCACAATTAATTCAAGTTAATTGGGGGGGGGAGGGGCTGGATTCTTATTTTATAAATAATTTTACATGATTCTAAAAGGAAAAAAGACGAGCGGTGACTTTGGCAGACATGGTGTCACCCTCTCGCCCAGCCGGAGATTACTGCCAGTGCTCGGCGCTAAATCATTTATTCTATTTACATATGGAGGTCAGTGACCCTGAGCAGAGCGCTCAATCCCCCCAAAGCAGCGCGCTCAATACCTGGAGCAGAGTGCTCAATCCCCCAAGCAGCGCGCTCAATCCCCCAAGCAGCGCGCTCAATCCCCCAAGCAGCGCGCTCAATCCCCCAAGCAGCGCGCTCAATCCCCCAAGCAGTGCACTCAATCCCCTTGAGCAGAGCGTTCACTTATCCCACAAGACACGGAAGCTCATATTATACTATCTTTTCTTTACTTAAACCGATAGCAGCAAAGAACCATCTCTCAAATACAACAACAAAAGTATTTAGAGAGAAAAACACAGTTTAACAATATATATAACAATAGCAGGTAATGGTACAGTCTAGCTCCCTGCTGTCCAATCGTCAGGTAGACCGCTCCATAGATCGTCCTGGTAACCCTTGGCTCCTCCTCTTTTCTTTGCTGCTCGGCGAGATAAGATGAGTATTAGCAGCAAAATCAATATTAAAATTGCTTATAGTATTGTGTAATTTTACATTTATTGTCATATTGTGTATTTAATATCTACACATTACAAACACGCACATTTTGTGTTGCGGCAGGTTTTATGTTATATTGTGTTTTCGTTGGTGAGGGAACGTTCTGTTGTTTTTTTTTGTTTTAGGCTGGTATTTTCATGGCTTTGTTTTTTATTCATTTCCCTGTTTTGTGTTTCCTCCGGAGAGACGAGTCTGTCTCTCCGGCGGGTTATTATCATGTATCAGCGCCTCCCCTGCAGCTCCGTCAGAGGGAAGAGGCGCAGCTTCGTGCCATTAGTGTCTGAGGTAACGCTCGTGGTGGCTCGTGCATGCGCAGTACGCAACGGTTAGTTACCTCAGACAAAGGAAAGTGACGTTTTGCGAACAGCCAGTTTTGTTCCGAGCATTAATTAAAAATCAATTAAATAGTGAGAACATGTCTAACCCGACCCTGACAGCTACCCCAGGTGCCCTTTTACCTGTGCCCAGACAAATAATCCGGCAGTCAGACGCCCTTATTGCAGCTCTGTCCGCTGTTTCCTCAAATTTGGAGCATACCATGATTAGAATGTCTAGAGAATCTCTCAGCCAGACGTTCATTTATAATTTCCCCAACTTCAGATAGATTTTTATCTAGTGATTCCTGACAGGATAATGAGGTCCCTGAGACTTCAATGAGGGAGAAGAGCAACTCCCAAAAAATATCCCTCATAAAACCTACGTCTACCCGTACTTGTAATGAATTCCCACAGCACATCACTGTGACGAAAAAAGGAGCCAGTTAACTCCGGCTGACAAAGAAAGTGGAAGCGCGCTAGAGGCGCAAAGATACCGGCAGCTCCTCAGAACATTCTAGAGAGGAAGCAATGTCAGATTCTGAGGTGAATTCCTCTGAGCCGGAGTACGATCCGGTCTCCTCTCCTGAGGCCTCACATTCAGTTTCCTCACCTGATTCCACTGATTCTAAAAACCGCTTATTGATCCGGTAGATGCTGTAAGAAATTCAATGTTTGTACCAGAGCAATTAAAACATCCCCGGTCAGTGGAATGGACACACATAGAGCATGTGGCTGGTTATATAGAACAGCATATCCGTATGTCAATGGATAAACAAACCAGAAGTAATTTGAGGGCTGAGTGTCCAGCCCCAACTTTGCCACATAAGCTTAATGTAACCCGGAGAGTCAGAAATACAGAGAATAGAATAGTCAAATTGAATAGCAGGGTCGATATCAGTGCAGTAGCGTAGTACAAGGAAAATAGTCTAGGGCAACGGAAGGCAGAATGGTCAGAAAACAAGCAGAGGTCAATAACAGGTTAAATCACAAGAGAATACAGGTACAGGGAGCTCAGGTATGGATAACCACGATCTGGCACTGCTGAGAAGGAACTGTGGGTTTTTAAAGACCTTCACCAGACCGCGCCCCCCTCTCAAGCCACGCCTCATGCAGCCACCTCCCTGCCTGTCTCTATTTAAACCGGGTGTTGGTCAGCGAGCAGCATCAAATATGCTGCCTTCAAGCACACCGGAGAGGCTGGAAGCCCCCAACGTTACAGTACCCCCCTCTCCACGGGAGGCCACCGGACGACCAACAGGGCAAGTGGCAGGGCGACCACCAGGGAAATCGGGGTGTGAAGCATGGAAGTCCCTGACCAACCTAGAGGCAGACATGTTGGAAGCCGGAATCCAGGACCGATCCTCCGGACCATAACCCACCCAATCGACCAAGTACTGCAGAGCACCCCTGAACAGCCTAGAATCCAGAACTTTCCTAACTTCATACTCCGTCTCTCCATCAACCTGAACAAGTGGAGGAGGAGGAACAACCCGCGTGTACCTGTTACACAACAAAGGCTTCAGTAGGGAGGTGTGGAAGACGTTGTGCAAGCGAAGATGTTTAGGAAGGGCAAGAGCATAAGCCACAGGGTTAACGCGGCGAATGATCTTGTACGGACCTATAAACCGAGGTGCCATTTTCATAGAAGGCACCCGCAACTTCACATTCCTAGTGGACAACCAAACTCTATCCCCCACGTTGTAGGAAGGAGCTTGTAACCTATGCCTGTCAGCCTTGCGTTTCTGGACAGCAACATTGCGCTCCATGTTTTCGCGAATCTGTCTCCAAATCTCTTGTAATTGTGTGAGATGTTCATCGAGAGCCGGGATGGCCTGTTCAGCAAACTGAAGCGGTAGAGCCGGAGGGAAAAACCATAGATGGCAGAAAAAGCAGAGTGGCCAGTAGTCTCATTAACGGCGTTATTACGTGCATACTCAGCCCAGGGCAACAACTCCGACCAATTGTCTTGTTGTGTGGTAAAGCAACGTATGTACTGCTCGAGACCCTGATTTGCCCTCTCTGCTGCCCCATTGGTTTGTGGATGGTATGCTGAAGAGAAGGCCAATCGCACCCCTATCTCCACACAGAAATCCCTCCAGAAACGAGAGACGAACTGAGCTCCTCTGTCAGAGACTATTTCAGACGGAACCCCATGTATTCGTACAATCTCTCTAGCAAAGACAACCGCCAGATCTTTGGCTGTAGGAAGCTTAGGTAAAGGAATAAAATGAGCCATTTTGGAGAAGCGGTCTACAACTGTCAGAACCACAGTGTGACCCTTGGACTTTGGCAAGTCCACAATAAAATTCATGGATAGATGAGACCAAGGCCTATTAGGAATGGGTAAAGGCTGCAATAGACCGACAGGCAAGGTTTTACCGGTTTTGCTTCTGGCACAGACTTGACAAGCCAAAACAAACAGACGTACGTCCTGTCGCATGGTGGGCCACCAGAACTGTCTGGAGATACTGGTAAGAGTCTTAGTAATACCAGGATGACCTGCTGGTTTAGAATTATGAAACATGAGTAATTCTTGTCTTTCCTTTTCAGGCACAAACAACATATCTGGAGGCTTGTTAGGTGGAGCCCCCATTTGAGCTGCTTGGAGGCGTTCCAGGAAAGGCGAGGAAACTCACAAGACCGTGGAAGCCACAATACGTTCAGGAGGAACTATAGGATTGTGGTCTTGTGTATTTGATTCATACGGGTCACATTGACGATATAAGGCATCAGCCTTTACTTTGCGGTCACCTGGTCTGTAAGTCAACACAAAATTAAACCGAGACAGTAGTAATGACCACCTGGCCTGTCTCGAGTTCAAACGTTTGGCATCCCAGATGTACGTAAGGTTCTTATGATCAGTGATTATCAAAGGGTCAAGAGTACCCTCCAACAAATGTCTCCACTGTGACAGGGCAGACACAATAGCAAGCAATTCTCTGTTACCGATATCATAATTGCATTCTGCTGGTGATAATTTTCTTGAAAAGAACCCACAAGGATGTAGAGGCTTCCCTGGAGACTCTCTTTGAGACAGGACAGCCCCAATGCCCATCTCGGAAGCATCAACCTCAAGGACAAATGGAATTTTTGGATCAAGATGCCGTAACACGGGAGCAGAAGTGAAAGCCTGCTTAAGAGCTTCGAATGCCTGTTTGGATTGTGAAGACCAGACCTGATTCTTCAGACCTTTACGTGTCATATTAATGATATGAGAGGCTACAGTGGAATAATTCTTGATAAATCTCCTATAATAGTTGGAAAACCCCAAAATCCTCTGTATGGCTTTGAGGCCTTGAGGGAGAGGCCATTCTGAGATGGCCGTGAGTTTGGAAGGATCCATCTCAAAACCTTCTGGAGTGATAATGTACCCAAGAAATTTTACAGTGGTAATGTCGAATAAACACTTCTCTGGTTTGCAATAAAGACCGTTGTCTAGTAATTTTGCTAATACCTGTCTGACATGTTCATGGTGGGTTTTCAGATCGGGAGAGTAAATCAGTATATCGTCTAGGTATACTATAACAAAGGATTGCAAAAAATCTGAGCACATCATTAATAAAATCTTGGAATACAGCTGGAGCATTACAAAGACCGAAAGGCATGACCAGATATTCATAATGCCCACTCCTGGTGTTAAATGCTGTTTTCCACTTATGCCCTTCTTTTATACGTATCAGGTTGTAAGCCCCTCTTAAAGCGAGTTTTGTGTATACTGCTGATTCCCTTAACCTGTCAAACAGTTCTGATATAAGAGGGATAGGGTACACATTCTTGATGGTGATCTTTTTAAGTCCCCTATAAATCAATACACGGGCGTATATCTTTTTTTTTTTTAGACATAAAAAAGAACCCAGCCCCTGCTGGAGAAGAGGAACGTCTGATAAAACCTCTCTCCAAATTCTCTTTTATGTACTCCTCTATGATTTGGTTCTCTTTTATGGATAGAGGATATACTTTGCCTCGAGGAGGCATGGTACCTGGATGAATATCAATGGCGCAATCATACGGTCTATGTGGAGGTAGTTTCTCTGCCTCTCTTTTATCAAATACAGCTCTGAGGTCGGCATATTGGTCAGGAACCTCTGTAGACAATGGGGGAGCTGTAGGTGTGTTCAGGGGACCAATATGTTGAATGGGTATTAAACAAGTCCCAAAACAAGTAGGACGCCAAGAAAGTATCTCTCCCTTAGCCCAATCAATAACAGGATTATGTTCCACCAACCAAGGGAAACCAAGCACAACAGGATTGGAAGGTGAACGGATAACCTGAAATATGATCTCCTCTTTATGTAAGCGACCAGTGGTAAGAACCACTGTAACCGTATCGTGAGTAATCCTAAGGCAGGATAATGGCCTACCGTCTATGGCTTCGACGGCTTAGGGTGTCTCTCTTACAACCAGAGGGAGAGAAATGGAAGAAGCGTATTCAACATCGATAAAATTACCAGCAGCCCCAGAATCAACAAAAGCGGTAGTATGCGTGGTCTTGGTCTCCCAAGCCACGGATACTGCTAACAAAAGTTTAGTGTCTTTGACAGGAGACATGCACGTCACACCCAAGGCCTGTCTCCTCAGCTGCAGTAGTTTTCCGACTTATCAAGCATTCTAGGGTGAGTGGGACATTGAAGTCGTATATGTCCTTTCAAACCACAATACAGGCACAATCCCTCATGAAGACGCCTTGTTCTCTCTTCCTCTGTAAGCCTAGTATGGCCTAGTTGCATAGGCTCAGAGGGAGGAGATAACTCTCTGGGTGGTGCCTGAAAGACATGAGCCAACCCTGGTAATGGTCTCTTTAGGTTTCTCTGAGTTCTTCTGTCCCTTATCTGATCATCCAGATCTATACAATAATCAATGAGTTCACTCAATACCTCAGGTAATTTACGAGGAGCCAACTCATGCATCAATGACTCTGATAACCCCTCCATAAAAGCCAGAACCAGAGCCTCATCAGTCCAGTTCACGTCAGAAACCAACGTTTTAAATTCTATGGCATAATCAGACACAGTCCTGTTCCCTTGACGTATGCAGAACAAGGATTTGCCAGCTACCTTGGCCTTTCTGGTTGGATTAAATGTACGTTTTAACTCGGCTATGAATTTTTTATAATCCCGTACGATAGGCTTCTCTGCCTCCCATAAAGGATTCGCCCATGTCAACGCTCTGCCAGACAGATGGTTAATAATGAACCCCACTTTGGCAATGTCAGTGATAAACATTTGTGGATTTAATTCAAAATGAATATCCACATGGACCAAAAATCCCCGGCACTCCGAGGGAGTACTGTCAAACCTCATAGGAGCAGTCATGTGTACCTGGGATGTCTGAACGACAGGGGACACAGGTATAGCAGGCGGAGGTGCAACCCCAGTTGGTTCCAGGTGAGCCGTATGAGTCAGGATAGTTTGTAAGGCGAGAGCAAACTGATCCATCCTATGGTCCTGCTCGTCCTGTCTGGTAGGGATGTGCGTTTCGGAATTTTCACGAAATTTCCCGATTTGTGCATTCGAATTCAGACGATTTTATGAAAATTTTCAGATCTGAATTTTCCGAAATCTGAAAATGTACGAAAAATAAAATTTGTTCGGAATTTTCGAATGGACTAGAAATGTGTAAAATCGAAAATCATTTTCGTTCCATTCGTAATTTCGGCTCCATTCCTGATTTCGGACAACATATTTTTTGGTTATATCGCTGATTCTGTAATTTTGTATCATTCCCATCTCAATGTATCCTTGTAAAACATGAGAAATCTCAATGGCAGAATTATCGTATCGACAGAAATATCGGATCGGAAAAACCATTCGGTTACGTCAAAACGAATAGACACTTTGAAACGAGGAGAACAGACGTGCCGAAAAACACAACGAAAACGAAACGAACTGAAATGGAAATCGGCCGAAACGAAAATTTACAAAATACGAACGAACCGAGAAAAAAAAAAAAAGTGCACAAGTCTACTGTCTGGATACAAAGTTACTCAAATGTTGTGTTAAGTCTGCGGGATCCATTTTGGCCAGATTGTAATGTCACAGTTCCCGGATCCCACCACACAGCCCTTAAAGCCCAACACTCCAGAGCCAAAAAGCTACCAACAGAGTAGCCGCAGAACAATCCCTAACTGTCTGGTCCTTAGAATTGACCAGGTATAAGTATTCTAGCTAGACAGAAAGGGTTAATCAAAGACAATGTCGTAATACAAAACCAGGTCAGCAACACGGGGTTAGTCAGACGAGCCAGAGTCAGGAATACAGAGAATAGAATAGTCAAATGGAATAGCTGGGTCGATATCAGTGCAGTAGCGTAGTACAAGGAAAATAGTCTAGGGCAACGGAAGGCAGAATGGTCAGAAAACAAGCAGAGGTCAATAACCGGTTAAATCACGAGAGAATACAGGTACAAGGAGCTCAGGTATGGATAACCACGATCTGGCACTGCTGAGAAGTAACTGAGGGTTTTTAAAAGACCTTCACCAGACCGCGCCCCCCTCTCAAGCCGCACCTCATGCAGCCACCTCCCTGTCTGTCTCTATTTAAACCGGGCGTTGGTCAGCGAGCAGCATCAGACATGCTGCCTTCAAGCACACTGGAGAGGCTGGAAGCCCCCAACGTTACAACAACATCCTTGCGACAGAGCCCCTGAAGCAGAGGCACTCCGAGAAGAATGGGCTCCAAAAATGGAGAAATCTACACCAGCCTCTGACATGATCCCTTTAACCCACCCAGCTAGAGTGGTGGAAGTTACTGGGTTATGAGGTTTACGTAGAGAAATGATGATTGAGATGATCTATTAGGATTCGTAACCTTTTCATACGCTTTTAAACAAAGGACGGGACATAAATTAGGGCGTTGAGGAAACGCTGGTTAGAAAACTTGTGACAGAGGTTGTAGTCCTGTTAGAAATTACAAATTTAACTCGTGTAGGAGAGAAAATTCTAGCAGATAAATCTAGACCCGAACATCAGAAACCCTTTTACAAGAAATTAAGCAAAGTAACAGAACCACATGCGTCCAAACCTGTTTAACTGACAGTGCGTCATTACTGGGCCAATTATCCAAAAAATCCAGAACTAGGTTAACGTCCCACGTGGAGGAATAGCAGGGACGAGGGGGCGTTGGAAACGTTTGCCCCTCAATAACCTACAAATAACAGGATGATTCCCCGCAGGAATTCCATCGAAACCCTGATGGGAAGCAGAAATCACAGACCTAACATTATCAATCGTGCGATACGTCTTTCCCTCCTCAAACAACTGCGTGAAGAAATTCAATAACTGACTCACAGAAGCGGATAGGGATCAACTTGTTTGTCCAGACACCAAGCGACCCATGATCTCCAAGCCCTATTGTATCTTTCCCTGGTAGATGGGGCCCAAGAACTGGACAATAAGGAGGCAGTTGCCTCCGAAATGCCACCTGAAGGCCAGTGACCCCTGATAACTTCCAAGCCATTAGTTGGAAAGAGCGAGACTGCAAGATGTTCCTGTAGACGGAATGAGGACGCCTGAATCAGCCTGGGAATGGCTACAGATAATTCCAGAAGACGTGGAAACCAGGGTTGGGTCTTCCACAGTGGTGATATCATTACTATGGTCGCCCTCTGAACTTGGACTAGGTGTAACACCCTCGAGATGAGCAGAAATGGAGGGAAAGCATAATGTATTCCTGATGGCCAAACCTGGACCAGCACGTCCGTGGCTAACGCCATGGAATCTGGTTTCCAGTAGGGATGTGCGTTTCGGAATTTTCACGAAATTTCCCGATTCGTGTTTTCGGATGCGGCCGAATTTCCGAAAATTTTTAGATCCGAAAATGTCAGATCCGAAACATTTTCCGAGCCGAAACAAAATATTTTCGGATTTTTCGAATGGACTTGAAATGTGTCAAACGAGGAGAACAGACGTTCCGAAAAAAAAAACGAAAAGTCGATACAAAAACCGAGCACAGTGACACAAAAATACGAAAAATGGTCGATATTCCAAAAAAAAAAGGTACCCGAAAAACGAGCCGAACCGAAATCGGTCGTAACGAGCCGAATCGAAAAGTTTAAAAATCCGAAAAATCGAACCGAACAAAAAAAAAAAAAAAAAAGCGGTGCACAAGCCTAGTTCCAGCTGTAGAATTGTGGTAATTGTGTGTTGAGGCGAATAGGTCTATAGAGAAAGGACCCCAGAGGGATGACAAAGTGGAGAACACGTTGCCATCCAATCTCTGGTATCTATGAGATACCTGGAGTTCCAGTCCGCAATAGTGTTGAATAGACCTGGTATATACTGTGCTTGGAAATACAAATTGTGATGTGACACACAATGAAATATAAATACATATATATACGTATCTGAAATACTCCCCAACAGCGCCCCTTCCAGCTGGCGTTAAATGGTACAGCAATACAAATAGATTTGTGGGGAATATCTAGAAAGTACAAACACAAGGACACTTCATTGTGCAACACTGTATGGCATATCTGACCATAGGCCCCTTGTTAAGAATGCACTCACAGGATATAAATAGTATATAGGCACATCAAGCATTGATGTATACTGGAACTTTACCACACTCTCCTGGATCTCCACACTGAATCGTAACTTGCCGCCGCAGGAAACATCAAGAGGGAGGCCGGTGGTGGTATTTTGGTAATTTATTACAGTAGGTTCAACGCGTTTCGTCTGGCTAATGCCCAGACTTCATCAGGAATACATACAATACATAGCTTTCTCCTTATATAGTTGATCGTCTCTCGTTTTTCGCGGGTATCCTAATTACTTCCGCGTTCCATCCTTGGAACGCACGCCCAGCGAAACCGGAAGTGATCATCGTGTTGCCGGAAATGATGTATCGCTTACTCTAGGAACTAACCGTCCCAGGAGCCTCTCTGTTCAGCGATCGGCGAAATTAGTGCACAGACCTCTTGAGGCTTGTTTTTAGATGGCGGCGGCCACCTCTTCCTTCTACTGGAATGTGATATCTTTAGTCCTCTTTTGGGAATATAAGTCCCTTTATGCTCCATAAAAATAGAGCAAGGAAAAAAATCACAAGACACAAATATTATTAGAAAAAAGCACAAATATAATAAAAAAACCTTGTTAACATTTAAAACAATTTATTAATTAAAAATTCCTTAAAAAACACACTTGTTGTTCAATTAAAAAATGGTTAAGAAACACACAATCATAGCCAGTGCCATAATTGATACCTTAATATAAATTGCACACATATAAAAAAAGAGATCATAGACAATTCTTTATATCTAAATCCACATTTAAACCTCCATATTGCCACGTGCCCATTTTAAAAATCCATTCAGTTTCTTTTTTGGCCAATAATTTCAAATTATCACCCCCTCTCCAATTAGGCTTAATAATATCAATAGCTATACATTTAAAAGTTCCTAAATTAAAATCAGGGCATTGATTGCAGTGTACCGGAACGCTATGATCTAATTTATTCCGTCTAATGTTTCCTAAATGCTCCAGAATTCGAATTCTCCATTCTCGGGTGGTCCTTCCCACGTATTGCGTCCCACAGGAACATTCTAATAGGTAGACCACTCCTTTACTTGCACAATTCATAAAAGATTTAATTTCATACTCTTTGTTAGTAACATTACTTTTAAATTTAACCGTTTTTTTTATTTTGATGAATACAGGCTTTACACTTGCCACACTTAAAAAAGCCTTTCAATTTCGTATTGTTAAACATTCCATGTCATTACCTTCTATTTTTTGGGAGAAGACTTGGGGCTAAAATATTCTTAAAGTTCTGGGCTCTTCTAAAAATAACCACTGGGGATTTAGGAATTTTTTCTTTTAAAACAGGGTCAGCTTCTAAAATATGCCAATGCTTTTTCAGAATTTGTCTTAATTTGGTTGCGTGGGGATTAAATTGGGTGATAAAAGCAAAATTAAATTTCTCCTTTGATTCTTCCCCATTTCTTTTCTTTTTAATTAATAATTCTTTTCTATCCTTACCCCCTACTTCTAGCAGATCTTTCCTTAGTTTGTCTTTTTCATACCCCTTACTTTGGTATCTTTCCAGAATATCCTCAGCTTGGGCTTGAAATATTGATTGTTCTGAACAATTCCTTTTTAAGCGAATTAGTTGACTTTTAGGAATATTATTTAGCCAATAAGCAGCATGAGAACTGCGTTTATCAATTGCAGTATTAGTGTCAGTATCTTTAAAAAAAGTTTTGGTTTCAATTTTCCCGTTCTTTATATATATAGTTAAATCTAAGAAATCTATGGTTTGTTTGTTAATATTAGAGGTAAATTTCAAGTTATATTCATTCGTATTTAATGATTCCACAAAATTCCTCAGAGATATTTCATCTCCTCTCCATATTATGATGACATCATCTATGAAGCGACGCCATAGGACGAGGTCGCCCCCGGCCACGCCAGACCACACATGTTGGTGCTCCCAACTATGCATGTATAAGTTGGCGTAGCCCGGGGCAAACCTCGTCCCCATGGCCGTTCCACAGACTTGGAGATAGAAAGTATTTTCAAACCAAAAATTATGTTTGAGGACAAAATTTCATGGCCTCTGCCAGAAAAGAAATTTGAGCCGGTACTAGAGACCCATCTTTCACTAAGCATTTAGTCACCTCATCCACTCCCTTTAAATGTGGAATGGATGTATAAGTGGTCTACCTATTAGAATGTTCCTGTGGGACGCAATACGTGGGAAGGACCACCCGAGAATGGAGAATTCGAATTCTGGAGCATTTAGGAAACATTAGACGGAATAAATTAGATCATAGCGTTCCGGTACACTGCAATCAATGCCCTGATTTTAATTTAGGAACTTTTAAATGTATAGCTATTGATATTATTAAGCCTAATTGGAGAGGGGGTGATAATTTGAAATTATTGGCCAAAAAAGAAACTGAATGGATTTAAAATGGGCACGTGGCAATATGGAGGTTTAAATGGGATTTAGATATAAAGAATTGTCTATGATCTCTTTTTTTATATGTGTTGCAATTTATATTAAGGTATCAATTATGGCACTGGCTATGATTGTGTGTGTTTCTTAACCATTTTTTAATTGAACAACAAGTGTGTTTTTAAGGAATTTTTAATTAATAAATTGTTTTAAATGTTAACAAGGTTTTTTTATTATATTGTGCTTTTTTCTAATAATATTTGTGTCTTGTGATTTTTTTCCTTGCTCTATTTTTATGGAGCATAAAGGACTTATATTCCCAAAAGAGGACTAAAGATATCACATTCCAGTAGAAGGAAGAGGTGGCCGCCGCCATCTAAAAACAAGCCTCAAGAGGTCTGTGCACTATTTTCGCCGATCGCTGAACAGAGAGGCTCCTGGGACGGTTAGTTCCTAGAGTAAGCGATACATCATTTCCGGCAACACGATGATCACTTCCGGTTTCGCTGGGCGTGCGTTCCAAGGATGGAACGCGGAAGTAATTAGGATACCGCGCGAAAAACGAGAGACGACAACTATATAAGGAGAAAGCTATGTATTGTATGTATTCCTGATGAAGTCTGGGCATTAGCCAGACGAAACGCGTTGAACCTACTGTAATAAATTACCAAAATACCACCACCGGCCTCCCTCTTGATGTTTCCTGCGGCGGCAAGTTACGATTCAGTGTGGAGATCCAGGAGAGTGTGGTAAAGTTCCAGTATACATCAATGCTTGATGTGCCTATATACTATTTATATCCTGTGAGTGCATTCTTAACAAGGGGCCTATGGTCAGATATGCCATACAGTGTTGCACAATGAAGTGTCCTTGTGTTTGTACTTTCTAGATATTCCCCACAAATATACTGTGCTTGGACTGAAAGATTGTGAGGCAAAAACCCCAAAAGGATTTCGCCATCTCTGCCAAATGTCTGGATCCGGGTCCCCCCAGGTGATTTATATATTGTACGGCTTCAAAGTTGTCCATTTTTAAAAGAATTGATGTCACTTTAAAATGTTTTATAAAGCTTTGGCGAATAACCCAGCTAGGAGTTCTAAGCAATTTATGTGTAGAGTTGATTCGGTAGAATCCCATCTGCCGCCTGTGGAAAGTGATCCGCAGTGCGCGCCCCAACCAGATCTGCTGGCGTCTGACTCTATAGTTAACTCCGGAATGGGATGGAGAATGGCCCTCCCATACCACGTCTCTATATGATCCAGCCACCAATTCATTTCTGATTTAGACTCGTCGTCCAGAGAAACGAGGTCGTGTAAAGGAATCCCCTCCGCAGGTATCATGCCTTCAGACGTTGAAGAGCACGATAATATAGCGGTCCTGGAAGAATCGCTTGTATTGCCGCAGAAAGGAGGCCCAACAGACGAGCTAACCATCTCAGTGGGAAGTGTTGTGGAACCAGGAGACGTCTGATTTCTTTGCGAATCGATAGAATTTTGATTGACGGCAAAGAAAGCGACATCTCTATAGAATTTATTGTGAAACCTAGAAACTCTAGTGACTGTAGGGGTGAGGATAGACTTGTTGCAGTTTATCAGATTTAATGTCCAATCCCTGTGTAGAATAAGGGACGATTGATCTGCCGCTAGTATTAAGATATCGTCTAGATATATCACTAGACGCACCCTTTTGTCTCGTAAGAATGACACTACGGGTTTCATTATCTTTGTAAAGCACCTTGGGGCTGATGATTAGGGATGTGCGTTTCGGGTTTCGGAATTTCCACGAAATTTCCCGATTCGTGTTTTCGGATGCGGCCGAATTTCCGAAAAATTTAAGATCCGAAAAGTTCAGATCCGAAATGTTTTCCGAGCCGAAACGAAATATTTTCGGATTTTTCTAATGGGCTTGAAATGTGTCAAACGAGGAGAACAGATGTTCCGAAAAACGAAAATTTTCTGAAAAACGAAAATTCGATACAAGAAAAAACGGGCAAAATGACACGAAAAATGTGCAATTCCGAAAAACGAAAATTTCCAAAATTACGAAAAGTCGATACAAAAACCGAGCACAGTGATACGAAAATACGAAAAATGGTCGAAATTCCGAAAAAAAAATGTACCCGAAAAACGGGCCGAACCGAAACGAGCCGAAAAGTTTAAAAATCCGAAAAATCGAACCGAACAAAAAAAATCGGTGCACAAGCCTACTGATGATAGACCGAATGGGAGGGACCTGAACCTCCGTAGTGTGTTTTCCCAATAAAACTGAAGGAAATCCCTGTGTAGAATAAGGGACGATTGATCTGCCGCTAGTATTAAGATATCGTCTACATATATCACTAGACGCACCCCTTTTTATTATTATTCTTTATTTATAAAGCGCCAGCATATTCCGCAGCGCTGTACAATAAGCACAGTATAGACAGGGTTACAATACATTGAACAACATTTGACAAACAGTACAGGAGGAGATGAGGCCCTATTCCTGTAGGAACTCACAATCTGGGAGGGTTGGGGTTGGAAACAGGAGGAGAGGACTGTAAGGTGAGAGTGATTGATGGTTGTGTCAGTGAGTTGGGTGGTCGCTTCCCTAAATAGGAATGTTTTAAGGGAGCGTTTGAAGGAAGAGAAGTTAGGGGAAAGTCTGACAGTGCGAGGGAGAGCGTTCCAGAGAGTGGGGGCTGCGCGTGAGAATGACACTACGGGTTTCATTATCTTTGTAAAGCACCTTGGGGCTGATGATAGACCGAATGGGAGGGACCTGAACCTCCATAGTGTGTTTTCCCAATAAAACTGACGGAAATCCCTGCTTAGAGGATCTACGGGTATCGTTAAAAGATGCTTATTTAAGTCTATTTTGACCAACCAGCCGTGTGGGGTTAATACTCCTCTCAGTGATGGAATGGCCTCCATCTTGAAATGGTGGTAAGTGACATATTCATTTAATTGCTATAAGTTTATTACTGGACGGAAGTCTCCGCTTATGAATCTCTCTCGGGGAGGAATCACCTTCTCTATAGCTTCCTTTTTAGAAGCTCCCTTACTTCTAGTGTTGTGATGGTCGTGTCTTCCTGAGATGTTACAATCGGCAGAGGAGGATGAGACTGTCTGGGTTGGGAGCTGAATTCTATCTTGAACCCCCCCCCCCCCCCCCGTTTGTAAAACCCAAGGATCTACTGTAATCATTTGCCACTGATGGAAAGAGATCTCCTGCCTCCCACCTTTCCTGGGAAAGAAAGTCGGTGTGACACCATACTCACCAGCCGGTCCTCTCCGTGAACCTCTGTTACCCCGATATTGCGGGTACCTTGTTCTTTGAGGGAAAAAGGTGGGATACTTAGGTCCCTCGTTAACAGAGGACCTAAAAGGAGCCTCGTGAGGTTGAATAAGGATAGCGGCCCCTGCTTCTCCCGGCCCTGTCAAAAACCCTATTCGGGAAAGCCCGACGTAAGTTGGATTTCACTTTGAAAACAGTATTAAAAGAACCAGAATAGTTATTCATTTCTTTATAGATTCCGTCTCCAAACAGGAATCCATCCGCTTCTGGGCCCGGCTCATTAGAAGCCAATGTCGTCAATTTTGGGTCTATTTTTAGGAGGATTCGTTCTGTAGCCAAAGCGGAATTAATATTACCGAAGACACATGAAACGTTGGACCCAGCCTCTATACTCTATATATTAATATTGCTACACACGTCTATATCTCAAACACCAATACTATTCCCTCCTTGTATAAATGAAATCCTGTTATATGTATATAAATAGATACTGGACTATAATAGACTGTATATACACACCTCTAAACGCAGGAGGTATTCCTGGGCTTATCCTCTGCTACAAGACTTCACCAAAATGAAACACCAGGCCAACAAAAATAATAGTATTAAATCTGAGACCACTATCCTGTTTGAGCAACACGGGTATATTCAGTAATATATATAATAACACGACTCCTCACATTTGTAGCCAAACCACCAAGTTTTTATTATTTTCTTCCCTGTATTAATGAAACCTGTTTCTGCAATCTATATGTATATATTAACAGTAATGGTTTTATGAAAGACTGTGTATATACTACTCTGAGTACATAAAGCATCCCTGGACTTATTCACAATATTGAAGCACCAGGCTAACATCGATCCAGAGGTTCCAGCCCCCTTTCAGCCAGAGATAGAGTAAAATCAGGATGACATCATCAGCTGCGGCCGAAAACGAAACATTTCCCGCCAAAAAGAACGGGCAAAACATTTCCCGCCGAAAAAAACAGTTTAAAAACGCTGCACTGAAGCATAGGAAGCATCCAATTGATGAAGCTGGCCAGGGAGCCGGCGAAACGCGTCTTGGAGACCCTATGCCCACTTTTAAAGACTTTTTTTTACCTCCTATGGACTTATGGTTTTTTTTACTTTCTAACTTTTTAAAAATATTTTTATTTTTATTTTATCTTTGATTGCGTTATTATTTGATGTGAGCTGTCTTAATAAATTTTTGCACAAGCCAACCTCCTGCTGCATCCAGTTGCCATCTTTTAACATCGCCAGCAACCAGTAGGCACCGTATAAAGGGAAGCCTTCTGCAGTATCCTGGACGAGAAAATTCAAAAGACAAGGCACGAAGGAGCAGATACAAAGAGGATTTCTGGGCAGAGCGCAACAGACTGAGCAGCATCCATCACCGCACTAGCGTAAGTGTATCAATCCTTACTCTCTGCTTTATCTGACAGACGCGGACGTATCCTTAATCCCCTCTTTCTTTCTTGGAGGAATTTTGAAGGGACGAGAGGAGCGGAAGCAGTCAAGACCAAAAGGACACACTCAATCATTAAGAGGAAAATTATTATTATTTTTTAATTATTTCTCTTTTTATGCAACACAGAGACTGATTTATTGTGCTTTTTAGAGACTGAGATTTATCACCCCCGAAGCCAGAGGGCGTATGTTCTTAATATGAATATTTACACTTTTTTCTATACTCGGGTTTTAATTTTTTATGGTACACAAAGCTGTTAAATTAGCATTGCTATACCTCATTATATATTGTTGAAATTCCTTAAGAGCGATTACACCACTACTTTAACAGACACGACTAGCGAGTAGCGCCTGACTAAGGGTACCCCACACTTTCCTCCCAATCAACCTGTAGCAGCAACAAGGCTTTGCAACCACCCCTAAATCGGCAGCACACCTGCACCATTAAAACACCATAATCTCATCACCGCACAGCGCCTTAGGATACCATTTCCTTTCTATACTGAAAGGGGTCTGGTTTTTCATTAGTCAATAATGACCTTTCAAGCGAGTCCTTCAGTTTAGACAAAAGGTCCTAAAAACTCAAATAGCTTGTCATGGCAAACCTTAAGGGTAGCCTCCTCAACACCCCTCTTTGGGGACCAACCAGATTCTTGAATAATTTCAATAATTTTAGGGTCCAACTCAGGAGGTACATTTAATTTCTGTGCCAGTGTTGGGGCCGGGCACTCAGCCCTCATATTGCTGTTTTCTTATCCATGGGCATTCTAATCCTCTCCTCAATATATTTAGTGACATGTTCAATAGGGGCCCATTCCGTTGAGCGCAGATGTTTTAACATCTCTGGGACAAACATCGTGTTGCCCAAAGCAACCGGGTCAGACCCCTGTGTGTTAGAAACACCAGATGGAGATGAACATGAATCTGATAATTCAGAGGAATAATCAGGGTTATAATCTGGGTGTGAGCTCTCCTCAGACTCAGAGTCCTCCTCAGTGCTGTAACTAGCTATGGAGCTCACAGAGTCCTCCTCAGTGCTGTAACTAGCTATGGAGCTCACAGAGTCCTCCTCAGCGCTGTAACTAGCTATGGAGCTCACAGAGTCCTCCTCAGCGCTGTAACTAGCTATGGAGCTCACAGAGTCCTCTTCAGCGCTGTAACTAGCTATGGAGCTCACAGAGTCCTCTTCAGCGCTGTAACTAGCTATGGAGCTCACAGAGTCCTCTTCAGCGCTGTAACTAGCTATGGAGCTCACAGAGTCCTCCTCAGCGCTGTAACTAGCTATGGAGCTCACAGAGTCCTCTTCAGTGCTGTAACTAGCTATGGAGCTCACAGAGTCCTCTTCAGTGCTGTAACTATCTGGAGCTCACAGAGTCCTCCTCAGTGCTGTAACTATCTATGGAGCTCACAGAGTCCTCTTCAGTGCTGTAACTAGCTATGGAGCTCACAGAGTCCTCTTCAGTGCTGTAACTATCTATGGAGCTCACAGAGTCCTCTTCAGTGCTGTAACTAGCTATGGAGCTCACAGAGTCCTCTTCAGTGCTGTAACTATCTATGGAGCTCACAGAGTCCTCTTCAGCGCTGTAACTAGCTATGGAGCTCACAGAGTCCTCTTCAGTGCTGTAACTATCTATGGAGCTCACAGAGTCCTCTTCAGTGCTGTAACTAGCTATGGAGCTCACAGAGTCCTCTTCAGTGCTGTAACTAGCTATGGAGCTCACAGAGTCCTCCTCAGTGCTGTAACTATCTATGGAGCTCACAGAGTCCTCTTCAGTGCTGTAACTAGCTATGGAGCTCACAGAGTCCTCTTCAGTGCTGTAACTATCTATGGAGCTCACAGAGTCCTCTTCAGTGCTGTAACTATCTATGGAGCTCACCAGGGATCAAGTCCTAAAAAAAGAAGTGTGGGAACTCACCAGGATTTCTGTCTCCCAATAAGCAATTATCACGTCGCATGTAACACAAACACACGCTCAGCTCTGATAAATTTATGTATGTATGTCAATAAGAAAGCAGATTGTACAACAAATGCTTATGCCAGCTATTGAATACGGAGATGTAGTGTATGCAGTCACCCCTCAAACACACCTTCATAAACTAACTACATTGTATAACTCCTTCTGTCACTTTGTGCTACAATGTAACTACATGACCCACCATTGTGACATGTTAAAAGAGCTAAACTGGCCGTAGCTGGAATCTAAACGCATCTTTCACCTTTCAAACCTGGTGTTTAAGAGCTTTTCTGGAAAGCTGCCACCCTACCTGAATAGACTGCTTCCCCCAGCAGCTCCCTCATCCTATAACCTCCGATCCAGGACCAGCACCTTACTTACAATACCGCAATACAAAAAGAAAGTGGCTCGATCCTCATTTTCCTACAGAGCACCACAACTATGGAATAACCTCCCAGACACCAACAAATCTTCCCCCAGTCTAAAGTCCCTTAAGAGATCTCTATTAATATACCTCAATAAGAAATACACCTGTAAACATGTAACATAGTGGCATATTTATTTTCTGGGTTAATCTGTATATTTGTGTTTTGTTTTTAATATCTTGCATTTTATTACTTTGAATTGTTACAGTAGGTTCAGAAATACAATGTTCTTGAACCCATTACTTACTTGAAAATGAAAGAAATCTCAATGTATCCTTCCTGGTAAAATACTTTATAAATAAATATGTGAAATATAGCAAAAATATATGATAAATCCTATATTTATTGTGACTTAATAGAGAAATATGTGATTGAACACCTGACTACAAGCTTTATAGAGTATGAGACCAAAGGGAACTCCGTTCCCTCTGCAAAATTAGTGCAGGAACTCCGTTCCCACGCGTTCCCCCTCGACTTGACCCCTGGAGCTCACAGAGTCCTCTTCAGTGCTGTAACTAGCTATGGAGCTCACAGAGTCCTCCTCAGCGCTGTAACTAGCTATGGAGCTCACAGAGTCCTCTTCAGTGCCGTAACTATCTATGGTGCTCACAGAGTCCTCTTCAGTGCTGTAACTATCTATGGAGCTCACAGAGTCCTCCTCAGTGCTGTAACTAGCTATGGAGCTCACAGAGTCCTCTTCAGCGCTGTAACTAGCTATGGAGCTCACAGAGTCCTCTTCAGCGCTGTAACTAGCTATGGAGCTCACAGAGTCCTCTTCAGTGCTGTAACTATCTATGGTGCTCACAGAGTCCTCTTCAGTGCTGTAACTAGCTATGGAGCTCACAGAGTCCTCCTCAGTGCTGTAACTAGCTATGGAGCTCACAGAGTCCTCTTCAGTGCTGTAACTATCTATGGTGCTCACAGAGTCCTCTTCAGTGCTGTAACTAGCTATGGAGCTCACAGAGTCCTCTTCAGTGCTGTAACTAGCTATGGAGCTCACAGAGTCCTCTTCAGTGCTGTAACTAGCTATGGAGCTCACAGAGTCCTCCTCAGTGCTGTAACTATCTATGGAGCTCACAGATCCTATCCTCAGTGCTGTAACTATCTATGGAGCTCACAGAGTCTCTCAGTGCTGTAACTATCTATGGAGCTCACAGAGTCCTCCTCAGTGCTGTAACTATCTATGGAGCTCACAGAGTCCTCTTCAGTGCTGTAACTATCTATGGAGCTCACAGAGTCCTCTTCAGTGCTGTAACTATCTATGGTGCTCACAGAGTCCTCTTCAGCGCTGTAACTAGCTATGGAGCTCACAGAGTCCTATTCAGTGCTGTAACTAGCTATGGAGCTCACAGAGTCCTCTTCAGTGCTGTAACTAGCTATGGAGCTCACAGAGTCCTCTTCAGCGCTGTAACTAGCTATGGAGCTCACAGAGTCCTCTTCAGTGCTGTAACTATCTATGGTGCTCACAGAGTCCTCTTCAGCGCTGTAACTATCTGGAGCTCACAGAGTCCTCTTCAGTGCTGTAACTATCTATGGTGCTCACAGAGTCCTCTTCAGCGCTGTAACTAGCTATGGAGCTCACAGAGTCCTCTTCAGTGCTGTAACTAGCTATGGAGCTCACAGAGTCCTCCTCAGCGCTGTAACTAGCTATGGAGCTCACAGAGTCCTCTTCAGTGCTGTAACTATCTGGAGCTCACAGAGTCCTCCTCAGCGCTGTAACTATCTATGGAGCTCACAGAGTCCTCCTCAGTGCTGTAACTAGCTATGGAGCTCACAGAGTCCTCTTCAGTGCTGTAACTATCTGGAGCTCACAGAGTCCTCCTCAGCGCTGTAACTAGCTATGGAGCTCACAGAGTCCTCCTCAGTGCTGTAACTATCTATGGAGCTCACAGAGTCTTCAGTGCTGTAACTATCTATGGAGCTCACAGAGTCCTCCTCAGTGCTGTAACTATCTATGGAGCTCACAGAGTCCTCTTCAGTGCTGTAACTAGCTATGGAGCTCACAGAGTCCTCCTCAGCGCTGTAACTATCTATGGAGCTCACAGAGTCCTCCTCAGTGCTGTAACTATCTATGGAGCTCACAGAGTCCTATTCAGTGCTGTAACTATCTGGAGCTCACAGAGTCCTCCTCAGTGCTGTAACTATCTATGGAGCTCACAGAGTCCTCTTCAGTGCTGTAACTATCTATGGTGCTCACAGAGTCCTCCTCAGTGCTGTAACTATCTATGGAGCTCACAGAGTCCTCCTCAGCGCTGTAACTATCTGGAGCTCACAGAGTCCTCCTCAGTGCTGTAACTATCTATGGAGCTCACAGAGTCCTCCTCAGTGCTGTAACTATCTGTGGAGCTCACAGAGTCCTCCTCAGTGCTGTAACTATCTGTGGAGCTCACAGAGTCCTCCTCAGCGCTGTAACTATCTATGGAGCTCACAGAGTCCTCCTCAGTGCTGTAACTATCTATGGAGCTCACAGAGTCCTCCTCAGTGCTGTAACTATCTATGGAGCTCACAGAGTCCTCCTCAGTGCTGTAACTATCTGTGGAGCTCACAGAGTCCTCCTCAGTGCTGTAACTATCTATGGAGCTCACAGAGTCCTCTGCGTCTCTAGCCGCTTCCATTTCCGTTTATTCGCCACCTCAGAATGGCTCTTTTTTGCCAGTGGTTTTCTGTGGTAATTGATGTTTTGTACAGGTCTTTGTACGTTTATTGGCATTGATTTTAGGGAGATGCCCTTCTCCCTCCTTTGAGGTCCCAGGAACCTCATCATCCTGACTGGAATCCAGTGAAAGGAATTTATCAGACATTGGTGATACCTCGGGGCTTTCTTATTTCCCCTAACTTCTCTTCCTTCAAACGCTCCCTTAAAACGTTCCTATTTAGGGAAGCCTACCCCCCAACTCACTGACGCAACCATCAATCACTCTCACCTTACAGTCCTCTCCTCCTGTTTCCAACCCCAACCCTCCCAGATTGTGAGTTCCTACGGGAATAGGGCCTCATCTCCTCCTGTACTGTTTGTCAAATGTTGTTCAATGTATTGTAACCCTGTCTATACTGTGCTTATTGTACAGCGCTGCGGAATATGCTGGCGCTTTATAAATAAATAATAATAATAATATTTGCATGGGAATCTAAAACTCTCAGCATAGTAGTCGCCAAATTTGTTGAAAAAGCAGATCAAGCTGCCATAAATGCCTCTGTGGGGGTTAATGGAGGCTGCATTAGAATTATTGTCCTCCGGCCATGAAACGAAAGGGGTTAATGCTGGGTTCTGGGCCATTTTATTAATAAATTGTTAGTGTGAGGTAACAGGGACTTGCCGCTGCAGGAGCGCCGAGACCCTGAGGTAAACACATAGGACAGTGCCAGCGCAAGCAACCACTCGCGAGCGCTGCCTCAGAACACCAATGGCACGAAAGCTGCACCTCCTGAAGGGCGGACCTGAGCAGGAGACACGGAGACAAGCGGAGCTGCCGCTGCTAAGACAGACCCGGCTCCCAGTGAATCACCAATGCGAAATATAAACAGCGCAATTACAAAAACATGAAGTAAATATATACTGTATATATATATTATATATATATATATATTTTACCCTGTCACAGCACCCAGGGAGAATGTAACAAACCCCAGGCAAAGTGCAATAACTGAATAAATATGCATAAAAACATAAAGCAATACAGTAAATGTATATGTAGCGCTCACTCCCGGAGGAGCCGCTGAATTTAACCTCGGGTTCGTCTCACCGCACTAGGGAATAAATATACACCAGCACTGTTGTGAATTTTATAGATTATATACTTTACTGATCCCAATAAAGTGGCATATATAATGTGAATACGGTATATGAACGACAGGATTTTGTAATGTGAGAAAAACACGCGGTGACAAAAGGAAAGTTTAACCCCTTCGTTTCTGGGGTGTAAGCCCCATAAAAGTAATGTCCCAAAAAGGTGTGTGTGTGTGATTCAGGTACTATATTTTTGACTGGCCAGTGAATGGATTTAGCAAATCTTCGACTAGTCACGTTGGGGCCCTGTAGATTTAAACAATACTGCAGCGTGCTTTGTTTAAACTTGGACTGTGGCCTGGAAGGCCTCTCACCCATCCGCTAGGCAATCTGTTCCGCTGTCCGATCAAGGATCTCTCTCCACTTGATTATACTGGAACTCTGTGCCACCAGATCTGCTTCTCCTGCTTGTCCAATTTCGGTAACGAGAATTACGGCCTACCGCCTGCACTCCCAGTGGATCATCGCGGTCTCCTTACGCGGGGTCCAAACCGGAACATTGTGTCTGCGCAAAACCTCTCAGCGATGTGTGGATAGGTCTCCGCCAGCACTGTCTGATTCTCAGCACCCGCAAAGCAGCTCCTGCTCTCAATCTCTGGCAGTCTCACGTGCATCTTCCACCTTTCGTCGCTCGGCTCACACTGGCTCTCCTTCGTACGAGGCTGCGGATGTCCTTCGCTCTCTCCCACCCACTTCCTGTCCCCGCCGCAAAGCATGATGGAAAACATAGTCCTGTTGTGTCCAGTATACTTTACATTGCGCTTGTCTCCCTCTGGTGGCCAAACCCGAGCAATAAAAAGTTTTTAAACAGCGCTACATATATAACAAAAAAATGCAAAGCCAATGAAAGAATTTGAAAGAAGCCTGACAATCCCGATAAACTACAAAATATCGGTCCTTACACTGACACAGTCTATCGAATTTCTAGGTGTCACCATAACTACGATGGAGATGTCTCTTTCTCTGCCTTCAGCTAAAGTTCGGCTGATTCGTAGAGAAATCAGATGTCTATCTGCAGAAGAATTCTCTCTGAGATGGTTAGCTCACCTCCTGGGTTTACTCACCGCAGCAATACAAGTGGTCTTTACAGGACCGCTTTATTGTCAAGCTCTTCCACGTCTGAAAGCACGATTTCTGCAGAAGGGATGGCTTTATCCAGATTGCATCTCTCTGGACGGAGAGTCGAAATTGGAGATGCAGTGGTGGCTAAATCATTTAGAGTTATGGAACGGCAAAGCCATCAACAATCCAACTCCAGAGTCAGACGTCAGCAGATCTGGCTGGGGCGCGCTGCGGATCACTTTCCACAGGTGTCAGTTGGGTTTCCACAGAGATAGGATTGTATATAATGGTTTCGAACTCCTTGCAGGATTGTTTGCTATTCAAGTTAAGAGGTGTTGAGCTGGAGAGTAGTGGTTTGGTGAGATGTCTTCCTGGGGCTACTGCTCGTAGAGACAAGAGACGTATTCTCAATATTGTCAAACAAGCAAAGCAACAAGGGGAAGTGGACGTTCTAGTCCATCTAGGGACAAATGACTTGGCTAGCAATGAGGTTTCTGAGATTAAGGAAGATTTTTGTGTTCTTGGAGGTGAAATACAGCAGATTGCGTCCACTGTGTCATTCTCTGAAGTTTTGCCTGTGCATAACATTCAAGATAGAAAGATGCGCAATAGGGAATTCAATTTGTGGCTTCGGGAATGGTGTCGGGAGCAAGGATTTGGCTTTGTGTCCCATGATAGCTCTAATTGGAGCAGAAAGGAACTGTATAAAAAAGATGGTTTGCATCTTACTCATAGGGGAACATATGTTCTCAGTGAGAAGTTCAAAGGTTTCACAAAGAAATATTTAAACTAGGAGGGGGGGACAAAAGGGTAAAAAACAATCTGCCCGATTGTCCCCCAAAACTAAATCGGAGGGTGCAAGCAACATGCGAGGTAAAAAATGACAAGCTCAGAGTCGTGTCTATAAATGCTCGCAGTTTAGTCAATAAAATCAATGAACTGGAGGCAATGATGGCAGCTGAAAAAGTAGATTTAGTGGCGGTTACTGAGACATGGTTCAGTGAGAAAAATAACTGGGACATAACAATACCGGGGTACTCTTTATATAGAAAAGACAGAGAAGGTAGGAAAGGAGGAGGAGTGGCCCTGTATGTGAAAAACAACATAAAAACGAACCAAATAAAAGTGAGCGAGGTGAATAGAGTCAGTTTGGGTTACGCTAACATTTGGCAATCATACAGTAGCTCGTGTAGGTGTGATCTATAGACCCCCTGGACAAGCAGAAGAACTAGATAATCTGCTGGTTGAGGAAATAGCCAAAATGGCAATGAAGGGGGAAGTTATTATCATGGGGGACTTTAATCTTCCTGATGTGAACTGGAAAATCAAAACAGCTGGGTGCACCAGGAGTACAAATATTCTAAACTCCTTACTGGGATTATCTCTAACACAAGTAGTTGAGGAGCCGACCCGTAAAGAGGCCATATTGGATTTAATACTCACAAATGGAGGTTTGGTATCAGACGTTGTTGTAGGTGAAAATTTGGGATCTAGTGATCACCAGTCAGTATGGTTTAATATAAGAACAGGGATGGAGCCGCACCACACAAGAACGAAAGTTTTAGACTTTAAAAAAACTGATTTTTCTAAAATGAGATTTTGTGTGAAGGAGTCATTATCAGACTGGAGGAGTTTAAGGGAGTCCAGGAGAAATGGGATTATTTAAAGGAAGCATTATTGAAGGCCACAGGAAATTGCATTCGGCTTGTTAGCAAAAACAAAAAAGGGAAGAAACCACTGTGGTACTCTGCAGAAGTGGCCAAAATAGTGAAGAACAAAAAGATAGCATTCAATAATTATAAAACAACTCAGAGTGAAGAAGATAGGCAAACCTATAAGATTAGGCAGAAAGAGGCAAAGCAATTTATAAGAGCTTCCAAAGCACACGCAGAAGAGAAAATAGCTCAGTCAGTAAAAAAGGGGGACAAAACATTTTTTAGATACATAGACGAGAAAAGAAAAGTAAAACAAGGATTAGTTAGATTAAAAACAAAGGAAGGAAGGTATGTAGAAGAGGAAAAAGGTCTCGCTGACTGCCTCAATGAATATTTTTGTTCAGTCTTTGCAGAAGAAAAGGAAGGAAAGGGACCTCAGTTAGGAGAGAACACTAAAGAGACATTTACATATCAGTTTACAGAGGAGGTTCTACAGCAGCTGTCTAAAGTAAAGACAAATAAGTCAATGGGGCCTGATGGGATCCACCCTAAATTATTAAAAGAGCTCAGTGATGTAATAGCAAAACCATTAACAGATTTATTTAACCAATCCTTGTTAACGGGAGTCGTCCCAGAAGACTGGAAATTAGCAAATGTTGTGCCCATTTACAAGAAGGGTAGTAGGGAGGAATCGGGGAACTATAGGCCAGTTAGTCTTACGTCAGTAGTGGGGAAATTAATGGAAACCATGTTAAAGGAAAGGATTGTTGAACATCTAAAAACACATAGATTACAGGATCAGAAACAACATGGGTTTACCTCAGGGAGATCATGCCAAACTAATCTTATTGACTGTTTTTGATTGGGTAACAAAAATAATAGACACAGGTGGTGCAGTAGACATTGCTTATTTAGATTTCAGTAAGGCTTTTGATACTGTTCCGCATAGAAGGCTTATCAATAAATTGCAATCTTTGAGTTTAGATTCCAATATTGTTGAATGGATTAGGCAGTGGCTGAGTGACAGGCAACAGAGGGTTGTGGTAAATGGAGTTTATTCGGCACAAGGTCTTGTTACCAGTGGGGTACCTCAGGGGTCAGTACTTGGACCCATTCTCTAATATTTTTATTAGTGATATTTGCAGAAGGTATTAATGGAAAAGTATGTATTTTTGCTGATGACACAAAGATTTGCAACAGGGTTGACGTTCCTGGAGGGATCAGCCAAATGACAAATGATTTAGGTAAACTAAAAAAATGGTCGGAGTTGTGGCAATTGAGTTTTAATGTGGATAAGTGCAAGATAATGCACTTGGGACGTAAAAACCCAAGGGCTGAATATAGAATATTTGATACAGTCCTAACCTCAACATCTGAGGAAAGGGATTTAGGGGTCATTATTTCAGAGGATCTAAGGGTAAGTAGTCAATGTAATAGAGCAGCAGGAAATGCTAGCAGAATGCTTGGTTGTGTAGGGAGAGGTATTAGCAGTAGGAAAAGGGAAGTGCTCATGCCACTGTACAGAGCACTGGTGAGACCTCACTTGGAGTACTGTGTGCAGTACTGGAGACCGTATCTCCAGAAGGATATAGACATCTTAGAGAGAGTTCAGAGAAGGGCTACTAAAATGGTGTACGGCTTGAAGGAGAAAAGTTACCAGGAAAGGCTTAATGATCTTAACATGTACAGCTTGGAAAAAAGACGAGACAGAGGAGATATGATAGAAACATTTAAATACGTAAAGGGAATCCACAAGGTAGAGGAAGGGAGTATATTTAAAAGGAAACAAAGTAGCAAAACAAGAGGACATAGTCTTAGATTAGAGGGGCAAAGGTTTAAAAGTAACATCAGGAAGCATTATTTTACTGAGAGGGTGGTGGATACATGGAACAGTCTTCCAGTAGAAGTGGTAGAGGCCAAAACAGTAATTGAATTTAAGCAAGCATGGGATAGGCATAAGGCTATCCTAAACAAAAGATAAATCCAGGTAAAGTATCCATGTAATTGGTCAGACTAGATGGGCCGAAAGGTTCTTATCTGCCGACATTTTTCTATGTTTCTAAGTTTTATTAAGCATTTCCAGACGAGTTCCATACGCCTGAAGATGGACAACCTGTCCGCTGTGCGTCATATAAACCTTATAGGTGGCCCCAGGTCTAAACAGTTGGCAGAGACAGCAAAATCTTGAGGATTTTACCTGTCACAATTTCTCAGTCCAGGCCAATACATTCCAGGGTTCAGCAATGTAATGGCGGACTGGAATTCAAGGTGTCTGATAGACTCCACCAATTGGAGATTAGACACAAGGTAATTTGTCAGTTTGTCATCCCTCTGGGGTCCCTTCTCTATAGATTTGTTGGCTTCTCGCCTTAATATTCCTTTATCACAATACTATTGTTGGAGACCAGACCCCATGGCTTTGGCCACGGATGCTCTGGTCCAGACATGGACGCTAGGGACGCTTTCCCGCTCTTCATTCTCATTTCAACAGTAATACTAGTACAAATACAATTAGCTACAATAGTGCTCATAGTACCTTTATGGAGGTCTCAACCATGGTTCCCGCACCTCCTGAAACTGGACATTCCCAGGATAATTCATGTCCCATCGTCCACCCTGGGAGACCCGGAGGGAACGCTTCAGAATTCTTTGAGTCTTCACTCATTTTGTAAGCGGTTAAGTGTATATCAGGGGTCACTGGCCTTCAGTCAACATTTCGGATTTATCGGCCTCTTTTTTGTCGAGTTCCTGGGCCCCTCTACTAGGAAGAGATATGGTACCGCATGGAACTCATGGGTTTCTTGGTGCATGGAACATCAAGTTGATCCCATATCAGTTCCTTGAGTAACTTGTTTAGTTTCTTCACACATCTATTTGGGGATGGTAAAGCGTATTGCACGATTAATAACCTCAGATCAGCGATACCTGCTTCACAGGGTTTTAGTGGTATTCCTGCCGGGAAGCTTTCCATTACATTTTTTGAAGGGTATACAGTGTAACAACCCCTCGTTCCCGTTATTGTAACATCTGGGATGTCATTCTAGTTAGTTTTCTGGATAAGTGGCCGAGAATGAAACTAGTCTATTAAACTGATTTCTGTGAAATTGGCCATTTTACTTTGCTTGATTTCCTGCAATAGAGTCTCACACGTTCGAGCCCTAAACTTAACGGGAAGAAGTTTTACCCGACACGGGGAGAAATGTTCAATTTTCCTATAGGACAAAGACTTCATTGTCAGAGGTCTTCTATCCAGTTTTGCCACAGCGTCCTATCCTTTACCCAGTAAGAATATGGAAGAGTTTCTGCCCCTAACAGGTCACTCCAATCCCAACGGTTTTATATCCTTACGCAAACCATACAATTCTGTAACTTCCACCACACTTGCTGGGTGGGTTTAATGGATCATGTCAGGAGCTGGTGTAGTCGTCTCCATGTTCGGAGCTCATTCATCCCGGAGTTCTTCTGCTTCCGAGGTTCTCTCTTCCATGGATGTCGTCTTGTATAGGGATGAGCCGAACACCCGAGTTCGGTTCGCATTCGAACACGAACTCAATATTCGATTTTTAGAGTCCCCTCCAAGAGGGCATATATGCTAGATATTTGCCATAAAAGGTGTATGGGGGTCCGGGTAGTGCCCTGGGGGACAGGAAACAAGGACAAAAGGTAAAAAAAAATACGTTTTTAAAAGGAACAGTGAGTTTTCCACGAAAAGGGTTAAAAATAAAAACGAAAAATTCCTTCAAATATCGTGCCTAGGAGGTCCCCATAACCTGCCCGTGAAGTGGTGGATTTCTAGGATGTATAGAAACACTTAAAAACAAAAAAAATTACGTTTCAAAAGACGGTAAATGCTTTTCCTTTAATCTATTCATAAACAACTGCCTGGGGCGGCAGCCTGTATGAAAAGACATTTTAGGACGCGCAGAAAAAGTTCAGTGATTTTTTTTGGCTAAATTATTGTGAAACTTATGCAAGCTTTGGATGAAAGTAACAATAGGTAATTTAAAATTGGGCCTTTAGCGTCAGCAACAGTGCCGTCACACAGTAACCCCCCTGAGGACATGAATCTGGTACAGGAGTCAGTGGCAGTGCACCCAGATATTGTGCTTTTGGTTCCAGGCCAGCAAGTGCCATCATACAGTAACCCCTCTGTGGTATTGTGGAAGAGTGCAGAGGTGGACCATGCGGTCCTATATTAAGAAGATATGATTCTGGTAAAGACGTCAGTGCAGCCAAATATTGTGCCTTTCATGGCAGCAAGTGCCTTCACACCGTAACCCTTTTGTGGTATTGTGGAAGAGTTCAGTGCTGGAGGTTGTGAATGCAGAAGACATCCCCGATCTATTCCGTTACGTCAGCATCAGGGGATTGATAGTTGCTGATCCAGGACTTGTCGGATATTATTATTATTATTATTATTCTTTATTTATAAAGCGCCAGCATATTCCGCAGCGCTGTACAATAAGCACAGTATAGACAGGGTTACAATACATTGAACAACATTTGACAAACAGTACAGGAGGAGATGAGGGCCCTATTCCCGTAGGAACTCACAATCTGGGAGGGTTGGGGTTGGAAACAGGAGGAGAGGACTGTAAGGTGAGAGTGATTGATGGTTGCGTCAGTGAGTTGGGTGGTAGGCTTCCCTAAATAGGAATGTTTTCAGGGAGCGTTTGAAGGAAGAGAAGTTAGGGGAAAGTCTGACAGTACGAGGGAGAGCGTTCCAGAGAGTGGGGGCTGCGCGTGAGAAATCCTGCAGTCTATCATGGGAAGAGGTGATGCGGGGAGAAGCTAGGCGCAGGTCACTGTTTGACCTTAGGGAGCGGGCTGGGGTGTATTTGGTGATTAGTGAGGACATATATATATATCTCTGCACGTGAATACAACACGTTTGTATATATTGGATTTATCAGCCAAGCCTCCAATATGTCTATATTGGACTTACTGGACCTACCTCGGCAGTCGTCTCCAATATATCAGGGATTATTATTTCATAAGAAACTTATACGAGACACAAATATCAATCGTCTATATCTCTTAGAAATTATCCTGAATTCTTTTAATTGTCTGTGTTTTGCTTTAAAAAATACAATAATCAGACAAAAATATATATATATTTATTACGTATACAAAAGAATTTCAAATCTCATATCATGAACAACAATTTATAAACCACACTCCATCAGCATATAAAAACTAGCTTCACAATATATGTATCTCCGGTTAGTAACTGCATATATGATTAATAGCATTTATTTTCTCAGTTAGTAACTAATACACAAATGGTTAATAAACATTTCTGCTTAATACAACATGCATTTCCCAGCAAACAATGTTTAACCAGCCAGCTCTTATAGATATATATATCTCTCTGCTACATGGATCAACAAAAGATGAGCTAATTTAATAATAAGTAATAAAAACTTATTTAGTGAATCCTCCCCTAATCTCGAGAATTAAATTTCTAATCTTTTGCTTTTTATTTTGTAGTTATATAATTCCTTGCTTATTAATTTTAATCACAGTAATTTCCAAATTCAATATATATATATTGGTATCAATCTTGCAACATTTCTTTAGGAATAAATCCTTATATCCACTTCTTCATATTTCTATCTGCAGAATAGAATTACTTAGAATTTGGATTTTAACCGTATCCGAGAAGTCTCAGTCTACGTTGCAAAAATCTCTACAAATATATTTTTACATTAATTCCTTATTTCATACATTACCTGTCCAATTTGGATGTTGATGAGTCTGCCTTGGAATTTTCTATGTGATGCTTTGTTTTGGAATATGTGAAAATTATCGATATTAGATAATCAATGCATGTGAGTTAGAGATTTGGTGAGAATATTAATTGCCTCATGTCTTGGGATCTGAGTGCATGGTGATGTGAGTCTCTGTCTGTTGGAATCTCTGACTTACAAAAGAACCTTTGCCGCCTATTATACCCAATTTGACGTCATGGTTAATTATTTTTACTATCCTCTAGAGGGCAGTATTGCACTTCTTATAGTGGAATTAATGGAATTAATATTTCTTTTTAATATCTTATCTTGGGTCAAAAGATCAGACTAACTTAACAAAGAACCTTGTCTTCTAACTAGACTGTCTCTGTCTTGAGATTTATAGCTCTCCTCCCTTTTGGTTGCTTAGATCAGCTAACTTCTTTCCTGGTTAACTCACAGAATCTATTCTTTAGTAATTTTTATTATTTACCAATTATATACTTTCTACAATATTTTGGAGTATATATTTCATACTGTAATTATAATAAAATATACCTTGATTATAAACATATATTTTGTGAATATAATTTTATATTACAGAATATCTTCTCTTATTCCTATACTCAAAAGACAAAATCTCTTTTGTTTTAAAAATTTAAAACAGACCAATAAATTTACTTATGACATTTCTTAGCATTATCTCACATTCATTCTAGGTTCCTTCATGTCTGGGACTTCTTAACCCAGGAATGAACTTTGTAAAAAAAAAACCTTGTTCATTTCTAAACCTAGAGAAATTTTGAAAGAAAAAAACTGTCTTTAAAACAAAATGGCTACAGGCATCCATTTTAAATCTCTCCTTTTCTGTGTAATATACCCGACAGACTGATTAATTTTTATAAATGTCAGCCGGTCTACAGAGTCGGTGGACGGACGCACTCTTTTGTCTGTGACAAAACCTCCAGCGGCACTGAACGTCCTTTCAGAAAGCACGTTAGATGAAGGGCAACCTAGTAGCTGCATTGCATATTGGCTAAGTTCTGGCCAGTGATCCAATCTCAACACCCAGTAAGCCAGTGGATCATCTGCTGGAAAGTTATCCAGGTCTGCCCTTGCCCCTAGGTAGTCCTGCACCATATGGTGAAGACGCTGGCAATGGGTACCTACATTTGACATCCCTGGGTGTCGTGGACTAAAAAAAAAATTTAAAAAGGCATCAGTCAAGCAGCCCCGGCCTTCACCACTATTCCTCTGATCATCCGCAGCCTCAGAAGCACCTGTGTCATCACTTGGTAACCTACCAGTGCCTGGAAAGGTGTTCAACAAGTGTCGCTTTAGAACGTCCTCAAGTTTTTTCATCCTGTCCTCCTGTGCGGGCAGGATGAGCTCTGCAACTTTACCCTTGTATCGTGGATCAAGAAGGGTTGCCAACCAGTAATGATCCCTCTCCCTGATAGCACAAATCCTGGGGTCCTTTACCAGGCTTTGCAGGATAAGGGAGCCCATGCAGCGTAAGTTGGAGGTGGCATTAGCTTCTGAGTCTTCCTGGTCAATGAGGACGACCCCATCGTGCACTTCCTCCTCCCAACCAGGTACTAGTCCTTGGGTTTCTGGGCACACAAAGCCCTCCCTTGAGGAATCCCCACCTTCAATGCCCCCACTACTTAAATATTCCTCCTGTCTGATCTGAGGAGGACCCGCAGGAATGCTGTCTGCGGAGAGACTGGGGCCTTGAGAGCTAGGGAAGGCCTCCTCTTCCTCCCGCTGCTCTGCCTCTAGAGCCACATCTATAATTCCCTGCAGAGTGTGCTCCAGCAGGAACACTAAAGGAATGGTGTCACTGATGCATGCACTGTCCCTGCTCACCATCCTCGTTGCCTCCTCAAATGGTGACAGTACAGTGCATGCATCCTTTGTCACGTCTCGGCCCTGCCCGTGGTAGCAAGGATTCCTGTTTATTTTTATTTTCAGGCTGCAGGCGATCTGTTGACCTGTTCTACCCTATATGTAGGCCCAGGATTCCCCTTGATCCTTGGACCAGGATAGACCTTATTCTACCTAGTTCCTGTGTGCTATATCATTGTTCCTCTTCTGACTACCCGTGTATGACCTCTGGCTCATGTTTGATTCCTCTCTTGCCTGACCCCTGTTGTATTTCTGATATCCTGTGTATGACATTTTGCTTGGAATTTTGGACCTCTCTAGTTATAACCTTGTCTGTTTTATGTATTATTGTGTTTGTGCAAGTTGTAGCTGTTTTCGCGCAGCAGACATCTGGCCACGAAGCCAGCTTGCTGTTGAGTGGCACTCAGGGCCTTGTCTGTGCTCCCTGGCTGGGAGTGTCTGGTTCATCAGTCTGTATTATTGTATCAGTATTGAGTGCTGCCCTGCAGCTTACACAATTCATTCTGTCTTGCCAAATACGTTCTAGAGCTCAAGTTTTGCTTTCCTCTATATTGTTGGGTGCTCTAAGTTATCCATTGGTCTTGAAACCTTTGGAGCTTAGTAGCCTGTTAGTTCTCCTGTATTACTCCCTGGATTCTAAGTAATAGTCTGAAGGTGTTGTGCTTGATCCTGTTAACCACATACCTGCCCTAAAGGCTTCAACCTCCGCAGATTGGGGGCTCCCCATCACCCTATTTGGGGGCTCGCCATTACATCCTTGATCAGCCACTGCGGGGGTGAAAAAAAACCAAGTTGACCTGAACCTGTCCTTGTGCCATACTCACACAGGTACTCGTTGATGGTCCTCTGCTGCTTGTGCAGACGCTGCAGCATTGCTAATGTCAAGTTCCACCTGGTGGGCATGTTACAAATCAGATGGTTTATGGAAAGGTGGAATTCTTTGAATGTCTGCCAGGCGAACGCTTGCTGGGAATGACAGTCTGAAGTGGCTGCAGACTTTTCTGGCCTGGCTGAGAAGCTCTGCCAGCCCTGGGTACCTGGTTAGGAAACGCTGTACCACCAGATTTAGGACGTGTGCTAGGCATGGTACATGCGTCAATTTACCCTTGCGTAGGGCGGAGAGAAGGTTGCTGCCATTATTGCAGACGAAAATTCCCAGCTGAAGCTGGCGTGGTGGTAACCATCTCTGCACCTGACCCTGCAGAGCTGACAGAATTTCTGACCCGGTGTGGCTCCTGTCCCCTAAACAAACCAGCTCAAGCACAGTATGGCATCTTTTTCCTTGAGCCTTTGCGTAGCCCCTGTCAGGCGTCAGTTTAACTGCCACTTTGCCGGAGACACAGAAGGAGGATGAGGAAGAGGGAGAGGTGGTGGTGGAGCAGACAGACCTCATACAAGCAGCTTTCTGGAGGCGTGGTGGATGAATAAGCTCCAGCACAGAGCCCCCTCTTGGATCCCTCCCAGCTGCAAGCAGAGTTACCCAGTGTGCCGTGAAGGAAATGTAATGACCCTGTCCATGCTTGCTGGACCACGTGTCTAAAGTCACATGCACCTTGCTGCTGACTGCCTTTCCCAATCACTGGATAACATTGTCTTCCACGTGCTGGTATAGTGCTGGAATGGCCTTCCATGAAAAGTAATGGCGTTCGGGAACATGCCACTGTGGTACAGCACACTCAGCAAATTCATGGAAGGGAGCAGAGTCCACCAGCTGGAAAGGCAGCAGCAGCAATGGGAGTAATTTTGCTAAGCTGGCATTTAGACGCTGTGCTTGGGGATGGTTGGGACTATATTTTTTCTTACGCTGCAGCAGCTCGGGCACCGTAATCTGACTGCGTAAATCTTCAGCTGATGGAATGCTGTCACATTGTGAGGAAGGAGCTGGTACATCCATTACTGTAGCATCATCCCTGTCTGTGGAGGTTGTAGGCAATGACATGGCAGGACATACAGTGGGGGTAGAGACAGATGAGGAGGAGGACCTACACAAAGTTTTGCGCCAATGGGATGTGTGGCAGGTGGTCATATGTCGCCTCAAGCACGTGGTACCCAAGCGTCCGGTGTCTCTCACGCTTGAGCCTCATCTAACATAGATTACAAATAGCAACGGTGGGGTCTGCTTCACATTTCTTAAAGAACTCCTGGATGTGTGCTTTGAGACAACAGCGCTCTGCACCTGAGCAGCTCTGACATCTGAGGCCTTGGACCATCCCATTTTGGACCATCCCGAAAACCTTCCAGCAATAAATTTGCACACCGCCGATTTGGATACATGTCGAGCCAGGGCAGCAGGGCCCGCACAGTCACCGGTGTTATCCCTCCTACCAAACTGTCCCCTACCGGAAGGTCGGAGCTTGACCTTTTTTAAAGCACCTAAACTCCAGGTGGGGACCCCCACAAAGCGAGCAGTCATGCCGAAACTTACAATTGGAGGACCAACGACAGGAGGACTCATTAAAGAGCCAACACCACCCCTTTCCAGCCCCCGCAGGCACTCCGGGGTTCTAGGTGCCACGGATCCTGGAAAGGGAGCCACCGCCGGCCGATTAGGCGTCATAAGTAACAGCCATAGGTTCGTATCCTGCACATCAAATCGAAGCCCCGGGCGCACCGCCATTTTTTGCATGGACTGCTGGTCATAACGGAACCAGCACTGCCCACCGTAGATTTTATATGCTCCCCAAATCAAAGTATGCTAATGACATGTTGCACTCTGGAAACTTCTCGCATAGTATCGCACAGTATGCTAAAAACCCTTTAAGCCAATTGCCAAACGTGGGAGGCAGCGTCTTCAATTTATCTTTCTCCTTTTCCTCAACAAAAGGATCAGGCCGCCTCGGGCGGTCTACCGTTTCCCTTTCTATGGAGATCAATGTGAGCACGTCAACATACTCACCCTTCCAGATTTTACCCCCGTATCTCACTAGTTACCTGAAGACCCATCGGAGATAACTCACAGGACCCATATAACTTCCCGTCGGGAACCGCCTCTGCCAAAACCGACTCTGCGGACAGCCCCGGACCCCCGCCACCAGACTGATTGAGGACCTTCGCCGCCGTGACTGGAATTCCCAATTGGGAGGGTGCAGCAGAAACCGTTGAGGCAGGCGCTGATACCCCAAACGCACCCGAAGCCAGCGCCGAGACCCCCGAACTACCAGAATCCAAGACCCCGCTGACCACAGCGCTCCCACCGAGACAGGTACTTGCACCTCGCTTGATACGGGCATCCCCAGCTGCCCCACTCCTTGTGACACACCTTGCGCCGGTACAGCCCTAGCCAACGCAGAAAAAAGCCAAAAAGCGACCCAAGCGCAAGCACCCCAGAAACAACCACTGACTCGGCCTGCCAGCGCCGAACAGCCGCAACGAGGGTCTCCATTAACCCCGTCGGCAATGAGCCAGCAGAGTGGAACACCCTGCCGCCCAGCGAACCCGCAACAGCCCCCAGCTCAGACTCACGTGCCGCCAAGAAAAGAGATGGACCTCCAGCAGCCACCGGGACCTCAGGCTCCAGCGATGAGTTAACCGTTCCACCTCTTCCAGCACGAACAGGCACCTCTTGTCTCCCGCTGGAACCAGGAATCAAGCCACTCCCCGATTGAGAGCGCCGATCAGGACTCCCCAGCACTGCAGCATTGTCTCCAGAGGGCATGGATAGCAGCACTGATCTCCCAGCCACTGCCGCTGAATTCTCACCTCCCATCCATTCAAAATTGGCTCCTTGCTGATTCAGTGCTCCTCCGGCGGGCGCCGCCATTTTGTGGGTGTGCCCGACGCGCCAGCCGTGATGCAGCCGGTCTGCGCCGAGCAGGAGGGGGCCTGGGAGCGGAAGCTCTCCCTGTTCTCACCACCGGAAGCACAGGCTGCGCACGTGGGCTCCTGGACCCGGCGGCCATCTTGCCGGGTACGCACATTTTCTTCTTCCCTCTCACCACCGTCCTGACGTCCCGAAATGACAGGGGAAGCCAACGCACGCTGCACCGCGTTCACCCGCCGTCTCAACCCTGCACGAGGGGCCCTCTGCGGGGTGTCCAGCACGATGGAAACCGTCAGAGGAAGGGGAACCAGGATCATTTTCCGCCACATCTTCTCCCCTCCTTCTCATCCCGCGAATCCTCGGGGGACTTGGGATCAACCGCGTCGGGGGTCTCGAATGTCTCTCCCTCCTCCACTGGTGCATCTCCACTCTCCTCCTGGGACCTCTCGCAGGCCGGCGCCATGGCCTCCACCATCAGGTCTTGCAGGGAAGCACCACGTGCTGCAGCATGTTCTCTTAACTGCTCCATCAAAACCTCCAACGAAGTAGACGCCATATCAATTCACTTTTCCCTTTCTCTCTCTCACCAAGTAGCCCTGAATCTCTTTTCTGTACCTCTCACGCTGTCAGGAAACAAGAGACAGAACACTCCAACACAGGAATATAAAGCCATGTAAGAGAAACATTGTTGCAAACCTCCACCAATGCCTATCCAGATCTTAACTTAAGTGACAGGCACCGGCCATCAGTCATGTTCCCCTTCCTGATAAAATGTTTTCTAATGATCACATCCTAATTTTGTTTTCTAGGTATCTTGCTAGTGGATACAGTTTGAAGGATCTGCATTACAACTTCCACATTGGCAGATCAACAGCTGGCAAGATCGTCCGCAAAGGTGTGCCAAACAATATGGGACACCATGAAGGACCAATGTTTGCCAACACCCACAGACAAGGCATGTGTAGAAATTGCAGCAGGATTCTGGGAGAGAGCCAACTTTCCAAACTGCCTGGGAGCCATGGATGGCAAACATGCGTATAGTGAAGCCACTGCAGAGTGGCTCACTGTATCAAAATTATAAACATTATTTTTCAATAGGCCTACTGGCAGTGGCAGATGCCAACTATAGTTTTGTGTATGTGGATGTCGGATCATACGGCAAGGACTCTGACTCCACACGGTTCAGGAACTCCACACTGGAATGATATTGAGAGTGGGACCCTGCACATCCCCAGACCTTTGCCTGGCAGTGATGTAGCAGTCCCCTATGCCTTTGTGGGGGATGAGGCATTCGGCCTATCCACACATCTGCTGCCATACTCAGGGACACACCTGAATGTGAAGAAGCGAGTGTTTAATTACAGGCGGTCGCGGGCGAGACGGTATGTCGAGTGTACCTTTGGCATACTGAGCAACAAGTGGAGGATTTCTCATAGGCCGCATGTGATGTAAACATGTGATGTAAATGTTGATTACTGTGTGGATATTGTTAAATGCTGTTGCATCCTACATAATTATGTTCGTGCCAGGGACGGTGTAAATTTTGATGATACCCTCACAGTTATGGGTCTGGAAGAATATGCAAATGATGACATAATACCTGTGAATAGACATAGCAACAGGTTTCACAATGCTCTGTCTTAATTATTTCACTAGCATTGCAGGTCAGGTTCCCTGGCAGCTGGACAGCATTTAAGATTTGACGACAATAAATATTTGTGGCTTTTATTATATCTTTCATTTGAATGCGATTATGAATTAAATAATCATATACTCACTCTGAAGCTTCTGCTCTTTATCAGACCACGTATCATACTCTGGGTACACGACTCGGGTTCTACATTCTCTAAAAAATGCATTCGTTTTCCGCTTGCATTGCGCGGCCGTCCTTCGTATATTGGGTGTCATTTGGATATGATTTGCTGTTACTACGGCCGTGATAAAGTGCGTCTGCACGCACATTCGCACTGCATTCGTCTGACCCCAGCCTAAGCCAGCAGGTCCTGTCAATGTGCTTTGTCGCCCAGATAGAGTTTAGTGAGAGAAAATTAGCCCATTGCTCCTGCATTAAGGTTTATTTGGCCATGTCGCGAACCTGACATGGTGCTGCCCTGTTTGGAGCCAGAAACTGACTTTTGTCCCCCTTTATTTTACTCTGAGCTTTTGGATTGCAAATCGTTACCCCCTGGCCCCTTCCCTGTTTTAGAGCCCACTCCCCATAAAACAGACTGGGCCCCTGTAATGAAAAATCTATTTAAAATAAAGGTAATACCAGCCGATAGCGTGAGAATTGAGCAGCGAGTGCCGACACAAACAGTGATGGGTATAAAGGATTTACTTAAAGCATTAAAACATTATTAAACTAAACCCTGGACACTGCAATAACACAAAGACTCAGCACAGGTAAAGTGATATACAAAAGAGAGCAACAATCATTTACCAAATCCAAGAATACACAGCACATGGCAAGCCATGTGCTCTCAGGTCCAAGCCAAATCACCAAAAGGGCTGATCTCTTCCTGGAACTCCAGGTTGAATCAAAACAAGGTTGGACTAAGTCTTGTCTCCCCCCACCAGAGTAGCATCGCTCCCACCAACAATGTGTACACCTTTAACCCAGTGGGAGTCACCATATGAGGTAACCACTCTAGAGTAGGCTGGCATATAATGATGTCAGCTAGCCACACAGGGCAACAAGCCTCACACTGCCCCTAGTGTTCCCTCTTTGGTATAACACTCAATATATATATGATTTATGACACAATTTTTTCACAATCACTACAGCCCCTGTGACGGGCGTCATTTCGATTTAGGATGCAGGCCTCTCTTTTGTGCAGAATGTTTGTGTAATCTGTGATTATGTAAGAATGCTATTGTTTGTCAATGAGTATCTGTTTATCTGCAGCATATTGGAGGAGTTGTAAATCTGCCTTGTCAGGCAAACACTGTCCCGGTATCTGCTTCCTGTTACAAAGGTTAAGGTAAAAACCCTGTGTGTGTCCCTATAAATCAGATCTCCTGTTTGACCCTACATACAGCCTGCCCGGTGTCTGTTCTTCCATTACAATCAGTTCTCTGCTTGAACCTATATACAGCCCCCCTGGTGTTTGTTCAAGGTACTCAGCAGCCAGATTTGGAAGACACTCAGCGGCCGTCCCAATCCCTTCCAGCAACAGAGCATCACATCGGCTTGGGAGATGGAATTGGAGCTGCGGGTCAAAGGATCGAATCAGAGAGTGAGTGGGTGTCTGGAGAGCCGGACAAAGAAATACGTTACAGGCCACGACTGCCAAAACTTGAGTCAGGATGAGGTCACCCATTTCAGGTGTATGTAAAAAGGTATGGATGGGCGAGGCTTACCTTTTGTACAGGAAGTTTTGGTGAGAGAAGATGTTTTTTGAATATTTTCTGGGCTTTTTTCCCATCATGACGAGCAATTTGTGGTCTGTACTGAGAAAAAGAAAACGAATGAGGGAGGACGAAGAATGGAATAGACAGGGAAGCAAAAACTATGCACAGGGTAAGTGGGCGGGGTTACAAAACAGACACGCTCAATAGGAACTAAACGCCCCATTTTGTTGGGAGTGTTACAGGAGACGAATGGGGTGCGGATCAGTATTAAAATACAACAAATTGGAACAAACCTCATTCCCAAGTTCAGAGAGATCAGCAGCAATGTGATGGGATAGACAGGTGGGACCTCCAATAGGAGACAATGAGGGGACAGATGGGACAATGGGGGATGGGAAATACATACAAAAGAGCAAGATAATTAGGGGTTGGGGACCTCCATAGAATGAGACAATGAGGGGATGGAGAGTACATAGAATAAAACAAGACAATGAGGGGGGCAGGGGACCTCCAATAGCATAAGACAATGAGGGTGCAGGGAGGTACATATAATAGAAGAAGACAATGAGGGGACAAGGAGGGGTCCTCCAATAAAATGAGACAATGAGGGTACAAGGGTGTAAAAGATCTCAGTACCCCAACTGGGCCACATCTGTCAATGCCGATTCCTTGCTGGACCCCCATGTACTTCTCAGCAGACTCGTGTGCCTTCCTCCAGTCCTTAAATGAAGCTTCAGGACTGGGACACATAAAGAGCCTGCTAGCACCCCCAGAAATAAGACAACACCTAGATCTGGGAGTTTTGAGCAGCTACAACAGAAGAGCTTTATTAAGTTTAAAAATATATAGTCCCAGGCGGCACTAGTGTCCAATGGGAAATTCCACCCTGGCATCCAACAAAGCCTCAAGTGAACCAGACATGAAACAATTGGGTGTCATATAATCACTAAATTTCTGTGCAACCACAGAGCAAATATGCCAAGTCCTGATACATGCAATGCTCTTCAAATGAGGAGCTGTCCCTGGAAGAGCCTGACGTCCCCTCAGAGAACACGCCAAGCCGAGCAGATGATTAAGGAGCCTTTTCCCTACAGACGTGGGCTCGCTTCACTGACAGCCAGATCCTCGATGAGTCGGAAACTCTCGCTCTGTCTCCGATGGCTGGAAGGAAATCATTGTTACGTTCAGTAAATAACATTGTCCATGTCTTCCTTGTGAACATCAAGTGAAGTCGAGCGGCTCTAATCACTGGGATTACTTTCATTCCGCCTGTCATTAATACTTTTCAGCTAAACTCATTAATATAAAGGAAAACATTTCCATGTTTTTGTGGAGAAACAGCAGGGACTGGACCCAGATTGTCCACTGGTCAAGGTGGTGGGTCCGGCAGTTTGTAGATCAGCTTCAGGAGATATGAAAGTGACACAAGACTCCATCAGGCCTCAAACATACTCTTCTTCAAGGGGCAGTTCCTCGTTTGAGGAGCATCACAAGTGTCAGGGCTTGGGGTAACTGCTCTGTGATCGCTTGGAAATTCAGGATCTCTCGCTCAGCTTTATCGTTGTATTCACTGTTGAATCAATGTTTGTTTTATCGCTAGTTTTTCATTTCCCGTCATTAAACTTTCATTAAATGAACCAATAACCACTGAAACTGACCAAAAAAGGAGCGCACGCTCCACCTGAGAGGATTTACAAACCTTCCCATTTGCTGTTCGTGATGTAAGTCACTTTGGACTTGGGGTGCATGGACCTGGCATACCCCATCTCAGGAATGTGCTAATATCGGTTTATATTTGAGTAGTTTGTTAATCTGCTTTTGTCAGGCAAACACTGCCCCCTTATCTGCGGTTTTTGGACTGTAATCTTGTTTATCAACACGATTGCCATTGATCTGTCAAGGAATGTTGAGTGAATGTTTATTCCATTTTAGAGTCAGGTTGTGTGTATGTAAACGACCCATGTTTGAGCGTATAAATATGTGCACTTGTCCCCAATTAAGAGTTCCATTCTGACACTGAATACCTCCAGCCATGTAGCCTCATCTTATTTCTAGGGGTGCTAGCAGCCTCTCTACATGTCCCAGTCTTTAAGCTTTGTCTGAGGACTGGAGGGAGGCACGAGAGTCTGGATGGGGAGAACATGGGGGGGGGCGGCAAGGAAGCGGCATTGACAGATGTGACCCTTCACACTCAAATGCAAATACAGACCAATTAACAGCACAGTTTACTGGAATTCAGCGGTATCAAAATTGCCCCATAGACTATCACGTTTCCAAATCACAGAACGCCCTGCTTTTCGGTGTTTCAGTTCGGCAGGTTTAAACAGGAGAATCCCAGAAGATTTAATGGAAAAAAACCAGCATTTTAAATCAGCTTTTTTAAAGATTATTTATTCTCTTCATTTTTTGCAAAAACCCATTTTATTTAATTAGAATGTTTTTTATACGACATTTTTGTTTTTCTTATTTCTAAAAGTTTTATTTTGTAGCGGAGCTTTTTATCATTTTTTTAAAGGCCCCTTTTGATTATTCAGACGTATTTTATTGCAGTTCAGAATTTGTTGATGCTAATTCAGCTGTTAAAGCCGCCGACATCCGATAACTGCTTTGGCTTCTCCAATTGCAGGAAAATATGGTAACCATTCGCTAAATAGTGAATTCACCGTATTTTCGGCAAAATGGTTTTGCCGAAACACAAAGCTACTTTTTGAATAGACCTTCAAATGTTTTGAGTCAAATAATCCACAAAGAGAGAAATTTCATCTCCTGGTCTGAGGGAGCATCAAAGAAACAATAACCTTTATATACCCTGAGCAGCACACTGATTGGAGCATATAAAGAAAGGTTTATTTGTTATTGCCTGTGGATATAGCTGCTGTTGCTAGGAAGTTTTAAACTTCTCCACTGATGTTTGTTAAAGGCAGCGCTGACAGAATAACAGACACGAACCATAGAAACATAGAAAAATGTTGGCAGATAAGAACCTTTCGGCCCATCTAGTCGCCCAATTACATGGATACTTTACCTGGATTTATCTTTTGTTTAGGATAGCCTTATGCCTATTAGACATGTGCATTAGTTTTAGTACTAAAACGATTTAGTCCAAATTTTGGGATAATTTAGTTTTCATGTGACTCAAGAGAAACGAAACTGCTCAGTACAAAAAACGAAAGAAACTAAAATAAAATGCACTACATTTTAGTTTCAGTCCTTTTTGTGATATTACATTGATAAGTGAAGGAGACCAGCAATGAAGAGCGCAACATCGCAACATCTGAAGTTCTGCACCCTCCACATGCCAATGCAGTAGGAAGTTCTATATAGAGAGTGGCATTAATTAATGCAGGAGTATGTTCTATACATTATACAGATGGGGTATTAATGCAGGAGGATGTTATATACATTATACAGAGAAAGGTATAAATTGAGGAGGATGTTCTATACAGAGAGGGACATTAATTAATTCAGGAGGAGGTTCTAAACATTATACAGAGAGGAGCCTTTTTTTTTAGCCCTTTAAATCCAGTGGCTGTGAGCACTGAGATCAGCTGCTTGTTACATTATCTCTCAGTACAATGTATCAGGCTCAGCTGTTACAGTAACTGACTATAACAGTGCTCAGAGTTTCAGTAAAATAAGGAAATAATATTCTTCTAATCTCTTGTAAATAATATTTTTATATATTAGTTTTACTGAAACTCTGAGCGCTGTGATGAGCAGCAGTCAGTTACTGTAACAGCTTTGCCTGACACGGGGCAGTATTACAATGTTGGTGCTAACTTAACCAGAGCTGTTGTAAACTGAAAACCTCCATAGGCGCCACTACAATAGTAATTGTATCCACTGGTTTTCAGATGAAAGAAATTAGTTTTCATACTAAAGAACTGAAAATGAATTTCTTTAGCAACTAAATAAATTGCATTTTAGGACTAATCCATTAGTTCAAAACGAAATTTTGTGCTGTGCACATGTCTAATGCCTATCCCATGCCTGATTAAATTCAATTACTGTTTTGGCCTCTACCACTTCTACTGGAAGACTGTTCCATGTATCCACCACTGACCAGCACTGACAGAATAACACGGTGACGAAATACAGACTGCGTGCATGTGATGATAGTGGGGGGGGGCTGTACGTGCATGTGATGATAGTGGGGGGGCTGTATGTGCATGTGATGATAGTGGGGGGGCTGTATGCATATAATGATAGTGGGGGGCTGCAGTGGCGTAGCGTGGGTTGTCAGCGCCCGGGGCCAGCCAAGAATTGTGCGCCCCCCCAACCTGTGGACACGTTATCGATATTGCCCCAGCCAGCTCACACGTGGATATTGCCCCCAGGCTCACATGTGGATATTGCCCCCAGGCTCACACGTGGATATTGCCCCCAGGCTCACACGTGGATATTGCCCCAGCTCACACCTGGGGTCAGAGACTCTGTACCACCTGATTAGCCGGACCACGTGACCTGCGCCTGCACGCGGCCGCCTCCCCTTCAACACGGACTCACTGTTCAGGACCGGGCAGACACTCCTGCTGCCTGGCATCTGGGCCCCCTCAACCCGCGGGCGGTGCCCAAGAGCCCGGCGGGTCAGTCCGGGCCTGAACTTTTAGGGGCGCAAAGTTCTTTTGAAATTATGCGCCCCTAAGAATACTGCGCCCGGGGCCACAGCCCCGCAGCCCTCACCACGCTACGCCACTGGGGGGGCTGTATGTGTATGTGATGATAGTGGGGGGCTGTATGTGCATGTGATAGTGGGGGGCTGTATGTGCATGTGACGATAGTGGGGGGCTGTATAGAAAAATGTCGGCAGATAAGAACCTTTTGGCCCATCTAGTCGCCCAATTACATGGATACTTTACCTGGATTTATCTTTTGTTTAGGATAGCCTTATGCCTATCCCATGCTTGCTTAAATTCAATTACTGTTTTGGCCTCTACCACTTCTACTGGAAGACTGTTCCATGTATCCACCACCCGCTCAGTAAAATAATGCTTCCTGATGTTACTTTTAAACCTTTGCCCCTCTAATCTAAGACTATGTCCTCTTGTTTTGCTTTTTTGTTTCCTTTTAAATATACTCCCTTCCTCTACCTTGTGGATTCCCTTTACGTATTTAAATGTTTCTATCATATCTCCTCTGTCTCGTCTTTTTTCCAAGCTGTACATGTTAAGATCATTAAGCCTTTCCTGGTAACTTTTCTCCTTCAAGCCGTACACCATTTTAGTAGCCCTTCTCTGAACTCTCTCTAAGATGTCTATATCCTTCTGGAGATACGGTCTCCAGTACTGCACACAGTACTCCAAGTGAGGTCTCACCAGTGCTCTGTACAGTGGCATGAGCACTTCCCTTTTCCTACTGTTAATACCTCTCCCTACACAACCAAGCATTCTGCCAGCATTTCCAAGCATTCTGCCAGCATTTCCAAGCATTCTGCCAGCATTTCCTGCTGCTCTTTTACATTGACTACTTACCCTTAGATCCTCTGAAAACATAACCCCTAAATCCCAACCCTCAGATGTATCAAATATTCTATATTCAGCCCTTGGGTTTTTACGTCCCAGGTGCATTATCTTGCACTTATCCACATTAAAACTCAATTGCCACAGCTCCCACCATTTTTTTAGTTTACCTAAATCATTTGTCATTTGGCTGATCCCTCCAGGAACGTCAACCCTGTTGCAAATCTTTGTGTCATCAGCAAAAAGACATACTTTACCATTAATACCTTCTGCAATATCACTAATAAAAATATTAAAGAGAATGGGTCCAAGTACTGACCCCTGAGGTACCCCACTGGTAACAAGACCTTGCGCCGAATAAACTCCATTTACCACAACCCTCTGTTGCCTGTCACTCAGCCACTGCCTAATCCAGTCAACAATATTGGAATCCAAGCTCAAAGATTGCAATTTATTGATAAGCTTCTATGCGGAACAGTATCAAAAGCCTTACTGAAATCTAAATAAGCAATGTCTACTGCACCACCTGTGTCTATTATTTTTGTTAACCAATCAAAAAGGTCAATAAGATTAGTTTGGCATGATCTCCGAGGTAAACCCATGTTGTGTCTGATCCTGTAATCTATGTGTTTTTAGATGTTCAACAATCCTTTCCTTTAACATGGTTTCCATTAATTTCCCCACTACTGACGTAAGACTAACTGGCCTATAGTTCCCAGATTCCTCCCTACTACCCTTCTTGTGAATGGGCACAACATTTGCTAATTTCCAGTCTTCTGGGATGACTCCCGTTAACAGATTTATTTAACCAATGCTTGTTAACGGTTTTGCTATTACATCACTGACCGCTTTTAATAATTTAGGGTGGATCCCATCAGGCCCCATTGACTTATTGGTCTTTACTTTAGACAGCTGCTGTAGAACCTCCTCCTCTGTAAATTCCTATGTAAATGTCTCTTTAGTGTTTCCTCCTAACTGAGGTCCCTTTCCTTCTGCAAAGACTGAACAAAAATATTCATTGAGGCAGTCAGCGAGACTTTTATCCTCTTCTACATACCTTCCTTCGTTTTTAATCTAACTAATCCTTGTTTTACTTTTCTTTTCTCGTTTATGTATCTAAAAAATGTTTTGTCCCCCTTTTTTACTGACTGAGCCATTTTCTCTTCTGCGTGTGCTTTGGAAGCCCTTATAAATTGCTTTGCCTCTTTCTGCCTAATCTTATAGGTTTGCCTATCTTCTTCACTCTGAGTTTTTTTATAATTATTGAATGCTATCTTTTTGTTCTTCACTATTTTGGCCACTTCTGCAGAGACCACAGTGGTTTCTTCCCTTTGTTTTTGCTAACAAGCCAAATGCAATTGCCTGTGGCCTTCAATAATGCTTCCTTTAAATAATCCCATTTCTCCTGGACTCCCTTTAAACTCCTCCAGTCTGATAATGACTCCTTCAAACAAAATCTCATTTCAGAAAAAACAGTTTTTTTAAAGTCTAAAACTTTTGTTTGTGTGGTGCGGCTCCATCCCTGTTCTTATATTAAACCATACTGACTGGTGATCACTAGATCCAAAATTTTCACCTGCAACAACGTCCGATACCAAACCTCCATTTGTGAGTATTAAATCCAATATGGCCTCTTTACGGGTCGGCTCCTCAACTACTTGTGTTAGAGATAATCCCAGTAGGGAGTTTAGAATATTTGTACTCCTGCTGCACCCAGCTGTTTTGGTTTTCCAGTTCACATCAGGAAGATTAAAGTCCCCCATGATAATAACTTCCCCCTTCATTGCCATTTTGGCTATTTCCTCAAACAGCAGATTATCTAGCTCTTCTACTTGTCCAGGGGGTCTATAGATCACACCTACACGAGCTACTGTATGATTGCCAAATGTTAGCGTAACCCAAACTGACTCTATGTTCACCTCGCTCACTTTTATTTGGTTCGTTTTTATGTTGTTTTTCACATACAGGGCCACTCCTCCTTTCCTACCTTCTCTGTATAAAGAGTACCCCGGTATTGTTATGTCCCAGTTATTTTTCTCACTGAACCATGTCTCAGTAACCGCCACTAAATCTACTTTTTCAGCTGCCATCATTGCCTCCAGTTCATTGATTTTATTGACTAAACTGCGAGCATTTATAGACACGACTCTGAGCTTGTCATTTTTTACCTCGCATGTTGCTTGCACCCTCCGATTTAGTTTTGGGGGACAATTGGGCAGATTGTTTTTTACCCTTTTGTCCTCCCTCCTAGTTTAAATATTCCTTTGTGAAACCTTTGAACTTCTCACTGAGAACATATGTTCCCCTATGAGTAAGATGCAAACCATCTTTTTTATACAGTTCCTTTCTGTTCCAATTAGAGCTATCATGGGACACAAAGCCAAATCCTTGCTCCCGACACCATTCCCGAAGCCACAAATTAAATTACCTATTGCGCATCTGCCTATCCTGAATGTTATGCACAGGCAAAACTTCAGAGAATGACACAGTGGATGCAATCTGCTGTATTTCACCTCCAAGAACACAAAAATCTTCCTTAATCTCAGAAACCTCATTGCTAGCCAAGTCATTTGTCCCTAGATGGACTAGAACGTCCACTTCCCCTTGCTGCTTTGCTTGTTTGACAATATTGAGAATACGTCTCTTGTCTTCCTGGGGCTACTGCTCGTAGAGACATCTCACCAAACCACTACTCTCCAGCTCAACACCTCTTATGATAGAAGGCAATTGTTGCTGGGTGATGCTATCAAGTCCCACCTTTTCATTTTTGTCCTTGGTTGCAGTGCTGCATACCTTAGGCATAGGGGATGGTGGTTCCTCAACTATGGTGTCTGAGCCTACATCCGTCTTACCACTACACTCTGAAAGTGCCTCAAAAGAATTAAGAGCCACAGACTGTGGGACATGCCTTCTATCCACAACTCTAAGTCTACCAGATCCTACCGTAGTCCATCTGCCGCTCCTAGGAGGCCTCTGTGGCAGTGGCTTTGTAAGTCATAGCCGGAGTTAGTCTAACAGAGAATTTACAAATCTCAGACTTCAAACAGGCAATTTCCTGCTGCAATAAAGAGAACTGCCTACATATCAGGCACACTCCAAACCTCCAAAAATTGGATCTAAAAACAAATGCATGACAACTCTTACACTGGACCAAGCCTGCCATTATAAAAGAATGGATTTAAAACCAGCAAATCTTACCTTTTTGTAGGTTTTCTACCTCCTGTCAAACCTCAGACTACCTCCAGAGGATCTCCTCTAAGTGTTCACTTTGAAGGCTTGACAAGCTCAATTAGCAAACTAATATTCCCAACCTTTATATAGTCACCTCCCCCAGCAAGGAGTGGACAAGCTAAACCTGTAACAAATACCACCCAATTGATTCCAATTGTATGCTAATCAGTAAGAGGAATGAGTCACCAGCCTAACCTAATTTACACACCAGACCTAATTTAAAACCTTAAAATGAATAGAAAAGATCTGTTTGAAACAAAAATCAAAATCACTCACCAGAAGATCTCCTCTAAGTGTTCACTTAGAAGGCTTGACAAACTATGTGCATGTGATGATAGTGGGGGGGGCTGTATGTGCATGTGATGATTGTGGGGGGGCTGTATGTGCATGTGATGATAGTGGGAGGGGGCTGTGTGCATGTGATGATGGGGGGGCTGTATGTGCATGTGATGATAGTGGGGGGCTGTATGTGCATGTGATGATAGTGGGGGGCTGTATGTGCATATAATGATAGTGGGGGGCTGTATCTGCATGTGATGATAGTGGGGGGCTGTATCTGCATGTGATGATAGTGGGGGGGGGGCTGTATGTGCATGTGATGACAGTGGGGGGCTCTATGTGCATATAATGATAGTGGGGGCTGTATCTGCATGTGATGATAGTGGGGGGCTCTATGTGCATATAATGATAGTGGGGGCTGTATCTGCATGTGATGATAGTGGGGGGCTGTATGTGCATATAATGATAGTGGGGGGGCTGTATTTGCATGTGATGATAGTGGGGGCTGTATGTGCATATAATGATAGTGGGGGCTGTATGTGCATGTGATGATAGTGGGGGGCTGTATCTGCATGTGATGATAGTGGGGGGCTGTATGTGCATGTGATGATAGTGGGGGGCTGTATGTGCATATAATGATAGTGGGGGGCTGTATCTGCATGTGATGATAGTGGAGGGGCTGTATGTGCATGTGATGATAGTGGGGGGGGGCTGTATGTGCATGTGATGATAGTGGGGGGGCTGTATGTGCATGTGATGATAGTGAGGGGGCTGTATGTGCATGCGATGATATTGGGGGGCTGTATGTGCATATAATGATAGTGGGAGGCTGTATGTGCATGTGATGTTAGTGGGGGGCTGTATGTGCATATAATGATAGTGGGGGGCTGTATGTGCATGTGATGATAATGGGGGGGCTGTATGTGCATTTGATGATAGTGGGGGCTGTATGTGCATATAATGATAGTGGGGGCTGTATGTGCATGTGATGATAGTGGGGGGCTGTATCTGCATGGGATGATAGTGGGGGGCTGTATGTGCATATAATGATAGTGGGGGGCTGTATGTGCATGTGATGATAGTGGGGGGCTGTATGTGCATATAATGATAGTGGGGGGCTGTATGTGCATGTGATGATAGTGGGGGGCTGTATGTGCATATAATGATAGTGGGGGGCTGTATGTGCATGTGATGATAGTGGGGGGCTGTATTTGCATATAATGATAGTGGGTGGCTGTTTCTGCATGTGATGATAGTGGGGGCTGTATGTGCATGTGATGATAGTGGGGGGGCTGTATGTGCATGTGATGATAGTGGGGGGCTGTACGTGCATGTGATGATAGTGGGGGCTGTATGTGCATATAATGATAGTGGGGGGCTATATGTGCATGTGATGATAGTGGGGGGGCTGTATGTGCATGTGATGATAGTGGGGGCTGTATCTGCATATGATGATAGGGGGCTGTATGTGCATGTGATGATAGTGGGGGGGCTGTATCTGCATATGATGATAGGGGGCTGTATGTGCATATAATGATAGTGGGGGGCTGTATGTGCATGTGATGATAGTGGGGGGGCTGTACGTGCATGTGATGATAGTGGGGGGGCTGTATGTGCATATAATGATAGTGGGGGGGCTGTATGTGCATGTGATGATAGTGGGGGGCTGTATGTGCATATAATGATAGTGGGGGGCTGTATGTGCATGTGATGATAGTGGGGGGCTGTATGTGCATATGATGATAGTGGGGGGTTTTCATTTGCATAAAAAGGTGCGCAGAAACCATACAGCGCTGGGGTCGTTTAGGGTAAACCCAGAGGTTCAGGTAAAAATTTTCACGCAGTGAAAACTTCAGACTTTTTTTGTTTTTATGAATGAGCTGTTTAGTGAATCGGCCCCTGATTGGTGCAGTGAGCTCCCTGTACGCCTGGTTGCGCCCATTTCCACCTCCATGCTCACTCGTTGTATTGCTCAGGTGCAGGGAAGCCGAGGTTGAATTTATCTGAAATCGTTTAAGCAGAAAGAAAGGAAGGCTGAACATCTGGGGCTTCACGGAATGAGCACGGCTCTCCCCCCCACCGCGCGTTACAGGGACCCGACGCTTCGCAACGCAACATCAAAAACGCACGACTAAAACGAAACCACGTATAGAAGAGGGAAATAATAAAAAGGTAAAGCGGGAGGTTTTTATTTTGTTGTAGCCGTGGTGACGACACACTGCGCCGCGCTTTGTCTGGATAAACACTGCGGCTCCTATTCTAAGGTTGGTGTAAACTTAACCAGAGTCATTATAGGGTTAAATTACAGCCAACTGTAACATCAGGATAAGTGACTTTAGCGCATGTCCCTGTTATTACCTTCCTGATGCTAAACCCATTGCAATTCATTAGCGCAGCGGTGATTGCGCAGATTGCGTGAGCTTCCTGTACGTTGCGCATCCTATACTTAACATGAGGAGCCAATCAGTAACTAGCGTTAGGATAAGTGAGGTATTACAGAGTGCTGGCGCTAATTAAAAAACAGATTTTTACTGTGTCCCAAAAACTGGTGATGATTGATTGTGCTTCTGCAGAATCATTTAACACCCCCTAAACCCCCCAATAAATCGCATACTCTCCTCACATCCCGTGACGAGAATGGGGGCCCGATCCGCTGCTTCCGACCAACAGGAGCAGAGTGAGACTGGAGACAAGAAGTCCCGTGTCCCTCCACCATCACTCCACGGCTCTGAGCAAGATCACGCAGGGCTTTTTGCGCCAAATCGTGATTCAAACATGGAGGGGGCTGACATCGTGGATGTCAGCCAAGCCTCCAGGTCACCCCCCCACCCACTGACAACCCCACCATATGTGTGAGGATGTCAGTGGGCCAGTTAACCCCCTAGCTGCCAAGGGGAGATAACGGGATCCAAAGGATCCCCCTATCTCCCAATCCGTGGCCTGATCGTGACCTTTCCAATGATACCAAACATGACTAGATTCGTTGTAAAAAAAAAGCTAAAAATAAAAAAATAAAATAAAAAAAATAAAAAATTGGATTTTTTTCTAAAAACAAAATATTTTTTGTCAGGGGGGGTTTAGTTAAATAGGACCTAGGCTGTCATCTAAAAATAATGAGCATAAAACAGAAAAATGATGACAATAATAATATTAATAATCTCAAAAACAGAAGATGATACAGGCCTGAAAATTGGTATTTAGATTCACCTTGAAAAATAATAAAAACACATATTCTACCATTTTCCGAAAATCCAGTGGGGGGGGGGTAAAAAGGGGGGGGTTGAATACTTTTATCAGTATATCTATATTTCAAAAACCGGAGATGTTACATGTGTGAAATTTGGTATTTTCAATTTTCATGCAAAAAACCCAAACATGTGTAGCGCTCACTCCCGGAGGAGCCGCTGAATTAACCTCGGGATAGTCTCACCGCACTAGGGAATAAATATACACCAGCACTGTTGTGGATTTTATAGATTATATTCTTTACTGATCCCAATAAAGCAGCATATATAATGTATATACGGTATTTGAACGACAGGATTTCGTAATGCGGGAAAAACACGCGGCGGCAAAAGAAAAAGATTAACCCCCTCAGTTCTGGAATGTAAGTCCCGTGAATGATAGCTCTAAATTGTGTATTTATTTATTTATAAAGGATTTTACCAGGAAGGATACATTGAGATTTCTCTCGTTTTCAAGTATGTCCTGGGTATGTGTATGGTCTCTCTCGGGTACCCGGGTACTGTATTCAACTGGCCAGTGAATGAAACAAACAAATCTTCGACTAGTCAAGTTGGGGCCCTGTGGATTTAAACAATACTGCAGCGTGCGTTTCTTATTTTTGGAACTGCGGCCTGAGAGGCCTCTCACCCATCCGATAGACAATCTGTTCAGGACCCGATCAAGGATTTCTCTCTGCTGTGTACTGGGACTCTGTGCCACCGGATCCGCTCCCTGCTTGTCCGATCTCCACACTGCGTACAACGGTCTACCGCCTGCACTCCCAATGGATCATCGCGGTCTCCTAACTCGGGGTCTAGCCGGAACCAGATTATTACTCAGACCTCTCAGCGGTGCGTAGGTAGGTCTCTGCAAGGTCACCGTCCCAATCTCCAGCACCAGCGAGGCAGCGCCTGCACTCCAGCCTGGTCACGATCCCTGGCAGTTTCACGTGCGTCCTCCACCTTTCGCCGCTCGGCTCACTCTGCCTCTCCTCTGCACGAGGCTGCTGATATCTTTCCTCTTCCTCCCACACACTTCCTGTACTCACGCAAAGCATGATGGAAATTGTATTTCCGTTTATGTCCAGCATAGTCCATTATGCCTCTGTCTCCCCCTGATGGCCATAATAAGTAATGCAGCAAACACAATCTTTAAGCAGCGCTACACATGTCTTTTACCATTTTCTGAAAATCCAGTTTGGGGGGGGTCGGGGGAAAGGGTTGTGAATACTTTTATCAGTATACCTATATTTCAAAAACCAAAGATTTTACAGGTGGGAAATTTGGCACTTACAATCTTCTTCTTGAAAAAAAAAACACGTTTCACCATTTTCCAAGAATCCCGAGTTGGGGGGTGGTTAAAAAAGGGGGGGGTGAATATTTTTAAACAGGTTACCTATATCTCAAATACAGAAGATGCAGCGCAGCGGAATATGCCGGCACTTTATAAATAAAGAATAAAAATGATGTTACAGTATTTAGATTCATCTTAAAAAATAAAAGAGACACGTATTTTAACATTTTCCAAAAATCCAGTGGGGGGGGCAAAAAGAGGGGTTGAATACTTTTAAACAGGAGTCTCTATGCAGCTCCTCTCACAGACAGGGCTCACACACTCCCTCACTGCTCCAACATGTCCGCTTTCCTCTCGCAGCCAGACCTCACACACTCCCTCACTACTCCAGCATGTCTGCTTCCCTCTCACAGCCAGGCCTCACACACTCCCTCACTACTCCAGCATGTCTGCTTCCCTCTCACAGCCAGGCCTCACACACTCCCTCACTGCTCCAGCATCTCTGCTTTCCTCTCACAGCCAGGCCTCACACACTCCCTCACTGCTCCAGCATGTCTGCTTCCTTTTCACAGCCAGACCTCACATACTCCCTCACTGCTCCAGCATGTCTGCTTCCTTTTTAAAGCCAGGCATCACACACACCCTCAATGCTGCAGCGTGGGAGAACCTGTGATATTAGTGCAGAACCTCAAACCACCTAAGCTCTGTGATGACACCAGATTGCAAGTAAAAGCACTCCACAGAAATGTGATTGAGGCTATACCGGTCACCATCACACCCCGTCCCTGTATGAACCCGCCACCATCATGCCCTATCCCTGTATGAACCCGCCACCATCACCCCACGTCCCTGTATGAATCCGCCACCATCATGCCCCGTCCCTGTATGAACCCACCAACATCACACCCCGTCCCTGTATGAACCCGCCACCATCACGCCCCGTCCCTGTATGAATCCGTCACCATCACGCCCATCCCTGTATGAACCCGCCAACATCACACCCCATCCCTGTATGAACCCGCTACCATCACGCCCCGTCCCTGTATGAATCCGTCACCATCACACCCTGTCCCTGTATGAACCTGCCACCATCACACCCTGTCCCTGTATGAACCTGCCACCATCACACCCTGTCCCTGTATGAACCCGCCACATCACACCCTGTCCATGTATGAACCCACCACCATCACCCAACGTCCCTGTATGAATCCGCCACCATCACACCCCGTCCCTGTATGAACCCGCCACCATCACACCCTGTCCCTGTATGAACCCACCACCATCACGCCCGTCCCTGTACGAACCCACCACCACCATCACGCCCTGTCCCTGTATGAACCCGCCACCATCACGCCCTGTCCCTGTATGAACCCGCCACCATCACACCCCGTCCCTGTATGAACCCGCCACCATCACACCATGTCCCTGTATGAACCCGCCACATCACGCCCCGTCCCTGTATGAACCCGCCACCATCACGCCCCGTCCCTGTATGAACCCGCCACCATCACGCCCCGTCCCTGTATGAACCCGCCACCATCACGCCCTGTTCCTGTATGAACCCGCCACATCACGCCCTGTCCCTGTATGAACCCACCACCGTCAAAACCCCGTCCATGTATGAACCCGCCACCTTCACGCCCCGTCCCTGTATGAACCCACCACCATCACACCCTGTCCCTGTATGAACCCGCCACCATCACGCCCGTCCCTGTATGAACCCGCCACCATCACGCCCTGTACCTGTATGAACCCGCCACCATAAAGGACCCCATCACGGTGCTCAGAGGAATCCAAGACCTGCTTTTAATCTGGAGCTGCTGCGGTTGATCCGTACTTTGGAAAAGTAGAGCTGGCTGCTGAGTGTATAGTTCTGTGTGTTACATGGCCACGGCGTCCTGCGGCGGCATAATGAGATACTTCATATTAATGTATGGCAGGACACCACGGGCACCGTGGTATAAATCCATCTGAAAGAACCTCACTGCGGATCTGACAGCGTCTCTGTGCTGCGGCCAATCCCAGAGGTAAGAGAAGAATGAATGCTGAAAGGTAACCCTGGGATCAGGGCGCCCGGGGCACCCAAAACTGCCCTAGTTTTTCTTTCCAATCACTGATGCTGCCGTTTCTCTCGCGCCATGAAGGACGCTGGTGCCTCGCTGGAGGTGACAGCATGTTCCTTTCACTGACATATTGCGCGGATTACATCACGACACCAAAGGCGCAAATCCGGAAATATTTACATTCACTCTACGTATCGGATTCAGACGAAAAAACTGATTCTCTGGATCCATAGCTGCTGACTGGTTATTGGGTCGTGTCACGGCCACCCAAACATGTTGTACATCTAGGACTGAAAGCCTAACGACACAGAGGGAAACAGCTTCTCATTCACCGAATTATCACCCGCATCATAGCCGGGCGCCCGGCACACACTGCCCCGTACCATCAAGGCACACACTGCCCGTACCATCAAGTCAAACACTGCCCCGTACCATCAAGTCACACACTGCCCCTTACTATCAAGTCACACACTGCCCCGTACCATTAAGTCACACACTGCCCCGTACCATCAAGACACACACTGCCCCGTACCATCAAGGCACACACTGCCCGTACCACCAAGTCACACACTGCCCCGTACCATCAAGTCACACACTGCCCCTTACCATCAAGTCACACAATGCCCCGTACCATCAAGACACACACTGCCCCGTACCATCAAGACACACACTGCCCCGTACCATCAAGCCACACACTGCCCCGTACCATCAAGACACACACTGCCCCGTACCATCAAGCCACACACTGCCCCGTACCATCAAGTCACACACTGCCCCGTACCATCAAGCCAAAGTCACACACTGCCCCGTACCATCAAGGCACACACTGCCCCATATCATCAAGACACACACTGCCCCGTACCATGAAATCACATAATGCCCCGTACCATCAAGTCACACACTGCCCCGTACCATCAAGTCACACACTGCCCCATACCATCAAGTCACACACTGCCCCATACCATCAAGACACACAATGCCCCATACCATCAAGTCACACACTACCCCGTACCATCAAGTCACACACTGCCCCTTACCATCAAGTCACACACTGCCCCGTACCCAGTGGTGTATTTAGGTTTTGTGCTGCCCTAGGCCTGATTAAACTTGAACACCCCCTAATTTAAATTTGACGCACCCCTTCCTGCAGTGGTGTATTTATGTTTTGTGCTGCCCTAGGCCTGACTAAACTCATGCACCCCCTAATTTAAATTTGAGGCACCCCCTCCTGTCAAGGGCACACCTCTTCCTGGTTAATCCCCACCCTTCCTCTTTAAGCTCCATCTTTTCCTCTTAGAGCTCCGCCTTTTCCTTTCTTTATATTAAAAGTGGATACCAAGTGCCTACTTGTATATTTTGTATACCATTTCAAATGTATCTAATGAGATAAATAAGATTATGAAATGTTTAAATTCAAGCATTTTTACAAAGAACAGCCACGCATGTCTAGTATACTGGAACACAGCCTCTCTAATTGGTTGAACAATAAAATCCACAGAAACGTGCACTGCATATGAACGTATCACAGAGCTGCACAGCAATAAAACTCACAGTAATGTGCAGTGTGTATGAGTGTATCCCAGAGCTCCAGGGCAATAAAACTCACAGTAATGTGCAGTGTGTATGAGTGTATCCCAGAGCTCCAGGGCAATAAAACTCACAGTAATATGCAGTGTGTATCACAGAACCCACAGCAATAAAACTCCCAGCAATGCAATGTTTGGTGTGTGTCAGCGTATCAGAATCCACAGCAATAAAAATTCCAGCAATGCAATGTGCAGCGTGTATGAGTGTATCAGAATCCACAGCAATAAAACTCCCAGTAATGCAATGTGCGGGTCAGCGTATCAGAATCCACAGCAATAAAACTCCCAGCAATGCAATGTGCGGTGTGTGTCAGCGTAAAGCAAGGGGGGGTGTTTGTGAGGGTCCTGAGAACGAGCAACAGCACAATGGCCTGCTCTACGGTGGGTGCCCGCTCAGGTCTCACAAACAAGGTTTTAGCTTGCTTGTGCCATTACAGGGATGAATTTTCAGCTATACCCTCCTGACGAGGCCCAAGAAGGCCGAAACGATCGTCGGGGGTTGCTGCACCTCTCGTGCAGGGATGACGTCCTTGGCAGTCAGCACTGGCCACCCTTTCTGGGTGAGAGCAGGCTGATTTGCATATGGAAAATTCATCCCTGTAATGGCACAATCAAGCTAAAACCTTGTTTGTGAGACCTGAGCGGGCACCCACCGTAGAGCAGGCCATTGTGCTGTTGCTCGTTCTCAGGACCCTCACAAACACCCCCCTTGTTTCTGTGTGTCAGCGTATCAGAATCCACAGCAATAAAACTCCCAGCAATGCAATGTGTGGTGTGTAATGAGTGCATCAGAATCCACTGCAATAAAACTCCCAGCAAACCGAGTGTATATGAGCACACAGCAATTATTTATTCTACATTTACCGGCCTCTGTCCGCAGTAGGGCTGTGTGCAGAGTCAGCAGGGACTGTGTACAGACTCAGCAGGAGGTCCCTCCAGGCCACGTTAGGATTACGGCTGTGACTGTGCATGGAGCCATCTTGTCAGCAGTGGGGTGCCACTGTCAGAGGGTGCACCATGGCTTTGATTCCCTTCCCGGTGGGTGTTCAGTCCAGAATAGAATGACAGTCCATGTTAACGAAAGGGCGGGCAGCTGCGTGCATGCGTGTCACGTGGCTCAGCCAGTCAGGTGGTACTGAGACTCAGTACCACCTGACTGGCCGGACCGAGTGTGACCTGCACGCAAGCAGCCTCACCAGGAGCCAGGCAGCTCAATGACAACTTTCTATCACTGCAGTGCTGGTTAAGGAAAGGTCCACTTTAAACAGCAGTAAGCAGACAGGGCTTCATATTCTGCTGATAACCCCCCCCCCTTTACCTGCCGTTTACTGTTTATCTTCTCTCTCTGGACACAAATCACATCCCCCTCCCCTCTCCTAGAGCTGCTGCGGGGCAGGGGAGGAGCTATGGAGGGAGGAGAGGGGGATTTTTATTCTATTCGATTTTATTCCGTATGCAAACGCCATGCTCCGCTGCTCGTTGTTTGAGAACACAGCTCAAAGCTGACACACAGTGACAGTGGCACCTCCTAGTACCCCCTAATGACACCCCAATAATCACTGGTACCTGGGGCGGCCCGCCCTCCACCACTTCTCTAAGTACAACAAATGCTCTGGTGATATGCTCACACACAAGTTTGGCGAACTGCCACCAAGTACGGTGCTGTTTGAAGGCAGTGCAAATCCCCATAGAGAAGTAATGGTTAATCTATTCAGAGACACCAAACAGCAGAGAAATGGCAGTGAAATGCCCTGATGTTCGGTGGTTTCAATCAGCAGGTTTATTCAGGCGAACCCCATAAGTTTCAATGTTAAAAATATTCCTGTTTTTATGCAATATCTAATAAACCATTTATTATTTTAATCTGCAGTAAAAAGTCTTTATTGATTTATTGATTTTTTTTGTACCTTTTAGTGGTTTTCTGAATTTTTTGGGCTAACTCCCCCCCTTTTTTTTAATAGCGGTTCTTCTTTTCCTGTAACAGAACATTTTATTATCAATCATAGGATCTTATATGTAAATTCCAGCCATTTTCGTTCAGTAGTTCTTTTGAAAACAGCAGGCCACGGGTTTGCGGTGGCAGCATACAGCGGCCGACTCCATGCACTTTAGGGACCCTGCGGTGAATGGTGAATTCACTGCATGGTGGGGAAATTTTTTTTAGGGGTGGGGCCACCCAGCGGGCGGGCGCCCGCTGGAAAGTGCCGCCCTAGGCCTGGGCCTTGTTGGCCTAGGGAAAAATACACCAGTGCCCGTACCATCAAGTCACACAATGCCCCGTTCCATCAAGTCAGACACTGCCCAGTACCATCAAGTCACACACTGCCGCGTTCAATCAAGATACACACTGCCCCATACCATCAAGACACACACTGCCCCATACCATCAAGTCACAAACTGCCCCGTACCATCAAGGCACACACTGCCCCATATCATCAAGACACACAATGCCTCATACCATCAAGTCACACACTGCTCCGTTTCATCATGACACACACTGCCCCGTACCATGAAGTCACATAATGCCCCGTACCATCAAGTCACACACTGCCCCATTCCATCAAGTCACACACTGCCCCATACCATCAAGTCACACACTGCCCCGTTCCATCAAGTCACACAATGCCCCGTACCATCAAGTCAAACAATGCCCCGTACCATAAAGACACACACTACCCCGTACCATCAAGTCACACACTGCCCTTACCATCATGTCACACACTGCCCCATTCCATCAAGTCACACAAGGCCCCGATCCATCAAGTCACACAATGCCCCGGTCCATCAAGTCACACACTGCCCCGTTCCATCAAGTCACACAATGCCCCGTACCATCAAGACACACACTACCCCGTACCATCATGACACACACTGCCCCTTACCATCAAGTCACACACTGCCCTGTTCCATCAAGTCACACATTGCCCCGTACCATCAAGTCACACACTGCCCCATACCATCAAGTCACACACTGCCCGTACCATCAAGTTACACAATGCCCTGTTCCATCAAGTCACACACTGCCCTGTACCATCAAGTCACACACTGCCCTGTACCATCAAGTCACACACTGCCCTGTACCATCAAGTTGCACACTGCCCTACCATCAAGTCGCACACTGCCCCGTACCATTAAGACACACACTGCCCCGTTCCATCAAGTCACACACTGCCCTGTACCATCAAGACACACACGGCCCCGTACCATCAAGTCACACATCGCCCCTTACCATCAAGTCACACAGTGCCCCGTTCCATCAAGTCACACAATGCCCGTACCATTAAGACACACACTGCCCCTTACCATCAAGTCACACACTGCCCAGTACCATCAAGTCACACACTGCCTCTTACCATCAAGTCACACACTGCCCCTTACCACCAAGTCACACACTGCTCCATATCATCAGGTTACACACTGCCCCTTACCACCAAGTCACATACTGCCCCGTTCCATCAAGTCACACACTGCCCCATACCATTAAGACACACACTGCCCTGTACCATCAAGTCACACACTGCCCTGTACCATCAAGTCACACACTGCCCTTTACCATCAGGTCACACACTGCCCCGTACCATCAAGTCACACACTGCCCCGTACCATAAAGACACACACTCCCCCGTACCATAAAGACACACACTGCCCCGTACCATTAAGACACACACTGCCCCATACCATTAAGACACACACTGCCCCGTACCATCAAGACACACACTGCCCCGTACCATCAGGTCACACAATGCCCCATACCATTGAGACACACACTGCCCGTACCATCAAGTCACACACTGCCCTGTAACATCAAGACACACACTGCCCTGTACCATCAAGACACACACTGCCCCTTACCACCAAATCACACACTGCCCCATACCATAAAGACACACACTGCCTGTACCATTAAGTCACACACTACACCATACCATCAAGTCACACACTGCCCCATACCATCAAGTCACACACTGCCCCGTTACATCAAGTCACACACTGCCACGTTCCATCAAGTCACACATTGTCCCGTACCATCAAGACACACACTGCCCCGTTCCATCAAGTCACACAATGCCCCGTACCATCAAGACACACACTACCCCGTACCATCATGACACACACTGCCCCTTACCATCAAGTCACACACTGCCCCGTTCCATCAAGTCACACATTGCCCCATACCATCAAGTCACACACTGCCCGTACCATCAAGTCACACACGTCCCTGTACCATCAAGTCGCACACTGCCCCTACCATCAAGTCGCACACTGCCCCTACCATCAAGTCGGACACTGCCCTTACCATTAAGACACACACTGCCCCGTTCCATCAAGTCACACACTGCCCCGTACCATTAAGACACACACTGCCCCATACCATTAGGACACACACTGCCCCGTACCATCAAGTCACACAATGCCCTGTACCATCAAGACACACACTGCCCCATACCATCAAGTCACACACTGCCCAGTACCATCAACTCACACACTGCCCTGTACCTTTAAGAAACACACTGCCTCTTACCACCAAGTCACACACTGCCCCTTACCACCAAGTCACACACTGCCCCGTATCATCAGGTCACACACTGCCCCTTACCACCAAGTCACATACTGCCCCGTTCCATCAAGTCACACACTGCCCCATACCATTAAGAAACACACTGCCCTGTACCATCAAGTCACACACTGCCCTGTACCATCAGGTCACACACTGCCCCGTACCATAAAGTCACACAATGCCCTGTACCATCAAGACACACACTGCCCCATACCATCAAGTCACACACTGCCCAGTACCATCAAGTCACACACTGCCCTGTACCTTTAAGACACACACTGCCTCTTACCACTAAGTCACACACTGCCCCTTACCACCAAGTCACACACGGCCCCGTATCATCAGGTCACACACTGCCCCTTACCACCAAGTCACATACTGCCTCGTTCCATCAAGTCACACACTGCCCCATACCATTAAGACACACACTGCCCTGTACCATCAAGTCACACACTGCCCTGTACCATCAGGTCACACACTGCCCCGTACCATTAAGTCACACACTGCCCCATACCATTAAGACACACACTGCCCCTTACCATTAAGACACACACTGCCTCTTACCATCAAGTCACACACTGCCCCATACCATCAAGTCACACACTGCCCCGTACCATCAGGTCACACACTGCCCCGTACCATTAAGACACACACTGCCCCGTACCATCAAGTCACACACTGCCCCGTACCATTAAGACACACACTGACCCGTACCACCAAGACACACACTGCCCCGTACCATCAAGTCACACACTGCCCAGTACCATCAAGTCACACACTGCCGCGTTCCATCAAGTCACACACTGCCCCATACCATTAAGACACACACTGCCCCTTACCATCAAGGCACACACTGCTCCGTACCATAAAGCCAAAGTCACACACTGCCCCGTACCATCAAGGCACACACTGCCCCATACCATCAAGTCACACACTGCCCCGTTTCATCATGACACACAATGCCCGTACCATGAAGTCACATAATGCCCCGTACCATCAAGTCACACACTGCCCCATACCATCAAGTCACACACTGCCCCATACCATCAAGTCACACACTGCCCCGTTCCATCAAGTCACACAATGCCCCGTACCATCAAATCACACAATGCCCCGTACCATCAAGACACACACTACCTTGTACCATCAAGTCACACACTGCCCCTTACCATCATGTCACACACTGCCCCGTTCCATCAAGTCACACAATGCCCCGTTCCATCAAGTCACACAATGCCCCGTTCCATCAAGTCACACACTGCCCCGTTGCATCAAGTCACACATTGCCCCGTACCATCAAGAAACACACTGCCACGTTCCATCAAGTCACACATTGTCCCGTACCATCAAGACACACACTGCCCCGTTCCATCAAGACACACACTGCCCCTTACCATCAAGTCACACACTGCCCCGTTCCATCAAGTCACACATTGCCCCGTACCATCAAGTCACACACTGCCCTGTACCATCAAGTCACACACTGCCCTGTACCATCAAGTCGCACACTGCCCCTACCATCAAGTCGCACACTGCCCCTACCATCAAGTCACACAATGCCCCGTACCATTAAGACACACACTGCCCCTTACCATCAAGTCACACACTGCCCAGTACCATCAAGTCACACACTGCCCTGTTGTAACGTTGGAGCTTCCAGCCCTACCTGTTCTTGAGGGCAGCATGTCTGATGCTGCTCGCTGCCCAATGCCCGGTTTAAATGGAGACAGGCAGGGAGGTGGTTGCATGAGACGCGGCTTGATGGGGGGCGTGGCCTGGTGAAGGTCTTTAAAAACCTCAGTGTATTCTCAGCAGTTGCCAGATCGTGGTTATCCATACCTGAGCTCCTTGTACCTGACTGCTATATTTGATTAACCCGTTATTGACCTGTGCTTGTTTCTGACTATTCTGCCTTCTGTTGCCCTTAGACCATTTTCTTGTACTACGCCACTGCTCTGATATCGACCCGGCTATTCCATTTGACCATTCTGAACTCTGTATTCCTGATTCTGGCTCGGCTGACTACTCCCCGTGTTGTTAACCCTTTCTGTCTAGCTAGTTTACCTGGCCAATTCTAAGGACCAGACAGTTAGAGATCTTTCACGGCTACTCTGTTGGTAGCTTCTGGGCTCTGTGGAGTGTGGGGTGTTAAGTACTGCGTGGTGGGATCTGGGAACCGTGACATTACAATCTGGCCACTATGGATCCCGCAGACGTAACACAGCACTTGGCTAACTTTGTATCCAGACAGGATGAGCAGGATCATAGGATGGATCAGTTTGCTATTGCTTTACAAACTATCCTGACTCGTACGGCTCACCTGGAACGAGCTGGGGTTGCACCCCCACTTGATATACCTGTGTCCCCTGTCGTTCAGACATCCCAGGTACACATGACCGCTCCTATGAGGTTTGACGGTACTCCCTCAGAGTGCCGGGGATTTTTGGTCCAATGGATATTCATTTTAAATTAAATCCACAGATGTTTTTCTCTGACATTGCCAAAGTGGGGTTCATTATTAATCATCTGTCTGGCAGAGCATTGACATGGGCGACTCCGTTATGGGAGGCAGAGAAGCCTATCATACGGGATTATAAAGAATTCATAGCCGAGTTACAACGTACATTTAATCCTACCAGAAAGGCCACGGTAGCTGGTAAATCCTTGTTCCGCATACGTCAAGGGAACAGGACTGTTTCTGATTATGCCATAGAATTTAAAACCTTGATCTCTGATGTGAACTGGACAAATGAGACAGAAGGACTCCAAGAGAGAAGCCCAAGAGACCGTTACCTAGGTTGGCCCCTGTCTATCAGGCACCACCAAGAGAGTTATCTCCTCCCTCTAAGCCTATGCAACTAGGCCGTACTAGGCTTACAGAGGAAGAGAGAACAAGGCGTTTTCGTGAGGGATTGTGCCTGTATTGTGGTTTGGGGGGACATGTACGATTTCAATGTCCTACTCGTCCTAAGATGCATGAAAAGCCGGAAAACTACCGCACCTAAGGCAGCTGAGGAGACAGGCCTTGGGTGTGACGTGCATGTCTCCTGTTAAAGACACTAAACTTATGTTACCAATATCCTTGGCTTGGGAGACCAAGACCACACATACTACCGCTTTTTTGGATTCTGGGGCTGCTGGCAACTTTATCGATGTTAACTACGCTTCTTCCATTTCTCTACCTCTGGTTGTAAGAGAGACACCCTTAGCCGTCGAAGCCATAGACGGCAGACCGTTATCCTGCCCTAGGATTACTCACGATACGGTTACAGTGGTTCTTACCACTGGTCTCTTGCATAAAGAAGAAATCATATTTCAAGTTATCCATTCACCTTCCAATCCTGTTGTACTTGGTTTCCCTTGGTTGGTGGAACATAATCCTGTTATTTTTGGCTAAGGGAGAGATACTGTCTTGGAGTCCTGCTTGTTTTGGGACTTGTTTAATACCCATTCAGCATGTCGGTGCCCTGAACACACCCACAGCTCCTCCATTGTCTACAGAGGTTCCTGACCAATATGCCAACCTCAGGGCTGTATTTGATAAAAGAGAGGCAGAGAAACTGCCTCCACATAGACCATATGATTGTGCCATAGATATTCATCCTGGTACCATGCCTCCTCGAGGCAAAGTATATCCTCTTTCCATAAAGGAGAACCAAATTATGGAAGAGTACATAAAGGAGAATTTGGAGAGAGGTTTTATCCGACGTTCCTCTTCTCCAGCAGGGGCTGGGTTCTTTTTTGTGTCTAAAAAAGAGGGAGATTTACGCCCGTGTATCGATTATAGGGGACTTAACAAGATCACCATTAAGAACGTGTACCCTATCCCTCTCATATCAGAACTGTTCGACAGGTTTAGGGGGTCAGCAGTATACACAAAACTTGATTTAAGAGGAGCTTACAACCTGATACGTATAAAAGAGGGGCATGAGTGGAGAACAGCATTTAACACCAGGAGTGGGCATTATGAATACTTGGTCATGCCTTTCGGTCTTTGTAATACTCCAGCGGTATTCCAGGATTTTATTAATGATGTGCTCAGAGATTTCTTACAAACCTTTGTTATAGTATACCTAGACGATATATTGATTTACTCTCCCGATCTGAAAACCCACCATGCACATGTCAGACAGGTATTAGCAAAATTACTGGACAATGGTCTTTATTGCAAACTAGAGAAGTGTTTATTCGACATTACTACTGTGAAATTCCTTGGGTATATTATCACTCCAGAAGGTTTTGAGATGGATCCTTCTAAACTCACTGCCATCTCAGAATGGTCTCTCCCTCATGGTCTCAAGGCCATACAGAGGTTTCTGGGGTTTTCCAACTATTATAGGAGATTTATCAAGAATTATTCCACTGTAGCCTCCCCTATCATTAATATGACACGTAAAGGTCTGAAGAACCAGATCTGGTCTTCTCAATCCAAACAAGCATTCAAAGCCCTCAAACAAGCTTTCACTTCCGCTCCCGTGTTACGGCATCCTGATCCCAGGATTCCGTTTGTTCTTGAGGTTGATGCTTCCGAGATAGGCATTGGGGCTGTCCTGTCTCAAAGAGAGTCTCCAGGAAAACCTCTACATCCTTGTGGGTTCTTTTCAAGAAAATTATCACCAGCAGAACGCAATTATGATATCGGTAACAGAGAATTGCTTGCTATTGTGTCTGCCCTATCAGAGTGGAGACATTTGTTGGAAGGTACTCTTGACCCTTTATTGATAATTACTGATCATAAGAACCTTACGTACATCGGGGATGCTAAACGTTTGAACGCGAGACAGGCCAGGTGGTCATTGCTACTATCTCGGTTTAATTTTGTATTGACTTACAGACCAGGTGACCGCAATGTAAAGGCTGATGCCTTATCTCGTCAATATCACCCGTATGAATCTAATACACAAGACCACAGTCCTATAGTTCCTCCTGAATGTATTGTGGCTTCCACAGTCTTGTCTGTCTCCTCGCCTTTCCTGGAACGCCTCCAGGCAGTTCAAGTAGGGGCTCCACCTGACAAGCCTCCAGATATGTTGTTTGTACCTGAAAAGGAAAGACAAGAATTACTCATAATGTTTCATGATTCTAAACCAGCAGGTCATCCTGGTATTACTAAGTCTCTTACTAGTATCTCCAGACAGTTCTGGTGGCCCACCATGCGACAGGACGTACGTCTGTTTGTTTTGGCTTGTCAAGTCTGTGCCAGAAGCAAAACCAGTAAATCCCTGCCTGTCGGTCTATTGCAGCCTTTACCCATGCCTAAGAGGCCTTGTCTCATCTATCTATGGATTTTATTGTGGACTTGCCGAAGTCCAAGGGTCATACTGTGGTTCTGACAGTTGTAGACCGCTTCTCCAAAATGGCTCATTTTGTCCCTCTACCTAAGCTTCCTACAGCCAAAGAACTGGCGGTTGTATTTGCTTAGAGAGATTGTACGAATACATGGGGTTCCGTCTGAAATAGTCTCTTTCAGAGGAGCCCAGTTCGTCTCTCGTTTCTGAAGGGTTTTCTGTCCAGAGATGGGGGTGCGATTGGCCTTCTCTTCAGCATATCATCCACAAACCAATGGAGCAGCAGAGAGGGCAAATCAGGGTCTCGAGCAGTACATACGTTGCTTTACCACACAACAACAAGACAATTGGTCGGAGTTGTTGCCCTGGGCTGAGTATGCACGTAATAACGCTGTTAACGAGACCACTGGCCACTCTCCTTTTTCTGCCATCTATGGTTTTTTCCCTCCGGCTCTACCGTTTCAGTTTACTGAACAGGTCATCCCGGCTCTCGATGACCATCTCACTCAACTGCAAGAGATTTGGAGACAGATTCGAGAAAATATGGAGCGCAATGTTGCTGTCCAGAAACGCAAGGCTGACAGGCATAGGTTACAAGCTCCCTCCTATAACGTGGGGGATAGAGTTTGGTTGTCCACTAGGAACGTGAAGTTGCGGGTGCCTTCTATGAAAATGGCACCTCGGTTTATAGGTCCATATAGGATCATTCGCCGCGTTAATCCTGTGGTTTATGCTCTTGCCCTTCCTAAACATCTTCGCATGCACAACGTCTTCCACACCTCCCTACTGAAGCCATTGTTGTGTAACAGGTACACGCGGGTCGTTCCTCCTCCTCCACCTATTCAGGTTGATGGTGAATCTGAGTATGAGGTTAGGAGGGTTTTGGCTGTGCAGGGGCACTCTGCAGTACTTGGTCGATTGGGTGGGTTATGGTCCAGAAGACCGGTCCTGGATTCCAGCTTCCGACATGTCTGCCTCTAAGTTGGTCAGGGCGTTCCATGCCTCACACCCCGATCGCCCTGGTGGTCGTCCTGCCGCTCGTCCTGTTGGTCGTCCGGTGGCCTCCCGTGGAGAGGGGGGTACTGTAACGTTGGGAGCTTCCAGCCCTACCTGTGTGCTTGAGGGCAGCATGTCTGATGCTGCTCGCTGCCCAATGCCCGGTTTAAATGGAGACAGGCAGGGAGGTGGTTGCATGAGACGCGGCTTGAGTGGGGGGCGTGGCCTGGTGAAGGTCTTTAAAAACCCTCAGTGTATTCTCAGCAGTTGCCAGATCGTGGTTATCCATACCTGAGCTCCTTGTACCTGACTGCTATATTGAATTAACCCGTTATTGACCTGTGCTTGTTTCTGACTATTCTGCCTTCTGTTGCCCTAGACCATTTTCTTGTACTACGCCACTGCTCTGATATCGACCCGGCTATTCCATTTGACCATTCTGAACTCTGTATTCCTGATTCTGGCTCGGCTGACTACTACACGGGGGTGTTGTTAACCCTTTCTGTCTAGCTAGTTTACCTGGCCAATTCTAAGGACCAGACAGTTAAAGATCTCTCACGGCTACTCTGTTGGTAGCTTCTGGGTTCTGTGGAGTGTGGGGTGTTAAGTACTGCGTGGTGGGATCTGGGAACCGTGACACCTGTACCATTAAGACACACACTGCCCCTTACCACCAAGTCACACACTGCCACCTATCATCAGGTCACACACTGCCCCTTACCACCAAGTCACATACTGCCCGTTCCATCAAGTCACACACTGCCTCATACCATTAAGACACACACTGCCCTGTACCATCAAGTCACACACTGCCCTGTACCATCAGGTCACACACTGCCCCGTACCATCAAGTCACACACTGCCCCATACCATCAAGTCACACACTGCCCCATACCATCAAGTCACACACTGCCCCATACCATTAAGTCACACACTGCCCCGTACCATTAAGTCACACACTGCCCCGTACCATTAAGACACACACTGCCCCGTACCATCAAGTCACACACTGCCCCGTACCATTAAGACACACACTGCCACTTACCATCAAGTCACATACTGCCCCATACCATCAAGTCACACACTGCCCCGTACCATCAGGTCCCACACTGCCCCATACCATTAAGACACACACTGCCCCGTACCATCAAGACACACACTGCCCTGTACCATCAAGACACACACTGCCCCTTACCACCAAATCACACACTGCCCCATACCATTAAGACACACACTACCCCGTACCATCAACTCACACACTGCCCCGTACCATCAAGTCACACACTACCCCGTACCATCAAGTCACACACTGCCCCTTACCATTAAGTCACACACTGCCCCGTACCATCAAGTCACACAATGCCCCGTTCCATCAAGTCACACAATGCCCCATTCCATCAAGTCATACACTGCCCCGTTGCATCAAGTCACACATTGCCCTGTACCATCAAGACACACACTGCCCCGTTCCATCAAGTCACACAATGCCCCGTTCCATCAAGACACACACTACCCCGTAACATCAAGTTACACACTGCCCCTTACCATCAACTCACACACTGCCCCGTACCATCAAGTCACACACTACCCCGTACCATCAAGTCACACACTGCCCCTTACCATTAAGTCACACACTGCCCCGTACCATCAAGTCACACAATGCCCCGTTCCATCAAGTCACACAATGCCCCATTCCATCAAGTCATACACTGCCCCGTTGCATCAAGTCACATATTGCCCTGTACCATCAAGACACACACTGCCCCGTTCCATCAAGTTACACAATGCCCCGTACCATCAAGACACACACAACCCCGTTCCATCAAGTCACACACTGCCCCTTTCCATCAAGTCACACACTGCCCCTACCATCAAGTCACACACTGCCCCTTACCATCAAGTCACACACTGCCTCTTACCATCAAGTCACACACTGCCCCTTACCACCAAGTCACACACTGCCCATATCATCAGGTCACACACTGCCCCTTACCACCCAGTCACACAATGCCCCGTACCATCAGGTCACACACTGCCCTGTACCATCAAGACACACACTGCCCCTTACCACCAAGACACACACTGCCCCGTACCATCAAGTCACACACTGCCCTGTACCATCAAGACACACACTGCCCCATACCACCAAGTCACATACTGCCCCTTACCACCAAGTCACATACTGCCCCGTTCCATCAAGTCACACACAACCCATACCATTAAGAAACACACTGGCCTGTACCATCAAGTCACACACTGCCCCATACCATCAAGTCACACACTGCCCTGTACCATCAGGTCACACACTGCCCCATACCATCAAGTCACACACTGCCCAGTACCATTAAGGCTAGGGTCAGACGAACGCATTTTCACGTTGTATGTGAAAAAGTGCGTTCGAACGAATGGACGCATTTTTTCACGTAGTACGCGATAGCGGTCATACGATGCGCATTTTCATTCGTGATTTTGTACGGTTATCAATAAAACACTTTTTGCCTCTGGACGTTATGTTGGCCGGACATTAGCAGTGTCTGACGTCTCCAATTCACGCACACACGCCTCTAGCGGACGCAGCGCACTCTGTACAACCATACTAGAGGTTTTACGTTCTCGACAAAATGCGTTCGTTTCCCACTTGCGTTGCGCAGCCGGACTTTTGTGCGACCGTACTTCGTACATTGCCCGTCATTGCCTGGCATTTGCTGCTAGTGCGGCCGTGATTAAGTGCGCCTGCACGCGCGTTCGCACTGCCTCAGTCTGACCCTAGCCTTAGACACACACTGTCCCGTACCATTAAGTCACACACTGCCTCTTACCATCAAGTCACACACTGCCCCATACCATCAAGTCACACACTGCCCCGTACCATTAAGTCACACACTGCCCCGTACCATTAAGACACACACTGCCCCGTACCATTAAGTCACACACTGCCCCATACCATTAAGACACACACTGCCCCGTACCATCAAGACACACACTGCCCCATACCACCAAGTCACACACTGCCCCTTACCACCAAGTCACACACTGCCCCATACCACCAAGACACACACTGCCCCGTACCATCAAGTCACACACTGCCCTGTACCATCAAGACACACACTGCCCCATACCACCAAGTCACATACTGCCCCGTTCCATCAAGTCACACACAACCCATACCATTAAGAAACACACTGGCCTGTACCATCAAGTCACACACTGCCCCATACCATCAAGTCACACACTGCCCTGTACCATCAGGTCACACACTGCCCCATACCATCAAGTCACACACTGCCCAGTACCATTAAGACACACACTGTCCCGTACCATTAAGTCACACACTGCCCCGTACCATTAAGACACGCACTGCCCCGTACCATTAAGACACACACTGCCTCTTACCATCAAGTCACACACTGCCCCATACCATCAAGTCACACACTGCCCCATACCATTAAGACACACACTGCCCCGTACCATCAAGACACACACTGCCCCGTACCATCAAGACACACACTGCCCCTTACGATCAAATCACACACTGCCCCGTACCATCAGGTCACACACTGCCCCGTACCATTAAGACACACACTGCCCCGTACCATCAAGTCACACACTGCCCTGTACCATCAAGACACACACTGCCCCTTACCACCAAATCACACACTGCCCCATACCATTAAGACACACACTGCCTGTACCATCAAGTCACACACTGCCCCGTACCATCAAGTCACACACTGCCCTGTACCATCAAGTCACACACTGCCCTCTACCATCAAGACACATACTGCCCCTTACCACCAAGTCACATACTGCCCCGTTCCATCAAGTCACACACAACCCATACCATTAAGACACACACTGCCCCGTACCATCAAGACACACACTGCCCCGTACCATCAAGACACACACTGCCCCGTACCATCAAGTCACACACTGTCCCGTACCATTAAGTCACACACTGCCCCGTACCATTAAGACACGCACTGCCCCGTACCATTAAGACACACACTGCCTCTTACCATCAAGTCACACACTGCCCCGTACCATTAAGTCACACACTGCCCGGTACCATTAAGACACACACTGCCCCGTACCATCAAGTCACACACTGCCCTGTACCATCAAGACACACACTGCCCCTTACCACCAAGTCACACACTAGCTCGTACCATCAAGTCACACAATGCCCCGTTCCATCAAGTCACACAATGCCGCGTTCCATCAAGTCACACACTGCCCGTATCATCAAGTCACATAGTAATATCAGGCCAGTGTTACACAGCTCAGAACGTCTGACCAGCGTCACAATCTCGCCGGCCAGTCTTCCCATATCATAAGGAAGACCGGGAGAGAACACATCCCTCGCCGACCCCAATAATGAGCGCGGCGTCCTGGGGGATGCTGGATGCGCGTAGCTAATCAGGTCACCCCCACCTCGATCCTGGAGAAACTGGAACTCATCTGTCTCTCCGTGACCTACTTCCTGGAAGCAAATTCTAATGAAGGACACGGGGCCTGCAGTGACCTCACACCAACACCGTCACCTGGCTCCCAAGACACGTACATGCGACGCCGCATAGATCCAAGACCTTGCGACTGCTTACATTACATATAACGGATCTAACAAAGAAACGGCGATTCTGCGCCGCCGTATACCGATAGTCAATAACACAGGTGTTCAACACATTATGCAACGCTGCTCAGTAAAATTAGGTGTTCAAAATATTCAACCCCACTGAAATTTAGTGTTTTGGCCAGTTTTGACATTGATTTTTATCATTCAGTCATCTTGCTTACAATTTAAATCAAAGAGGCACGTGTAGGTCAGACAAATATAACATAACATTTATAATGAAATAACCACAAATGTCTTTTCTGTGCTCACATCATTATCAGTTTTATTCAACCCCCAAGTGACATTCAATCTTAGTACTTTAGTACAACATCCTTTTACAATTATAACAGCTTTTAAACGTGAAGCATAGCTTGACACAAGTGTCTTGCAGCCATCTACGGGTATCTTCGCCCATTCATCATGGGCAAAAGCCTCCAGTTCAGTTCCACATTCTTAGGCTTGCGCACACTGCAACTGCTTTCTTTAAGTCCCACCAGAGGTTCTCAATCGGATTTAAGTCAGGTGACTGCGATGGCCACTCCAAAATGATCCAGCCTTTAATCTGCAACCATGCTCTTAGTGGACTTGGAGGTATGCTTGGATCATTGTCCTGTTGAAAGGTCCAACGTCTCCCAAGCCTCAGGTTTGTGACGGACTGCATCACATTGTCATCCAATAGCTCCTGGTACTGAAGAGATTTCATGGTACCTTGCACACGCTGAAGCTTCCCTGTACCTGCAGAAGCAAAAACAGCCCCAAAGCAATGATTGACCCCTCGCCATGCTTCACAGTAGGCAAGGTGTTCTTTTCTTCATAGGCCTTGTTCTTCCTCCTCCAAACATAGCGTTGATCCATGGGCCCAAACAGTTCTAATTTTGTTTCATCAGTCCACAGAACACTATCCCAAAACTTCTGTGGTTTGTCCACATGACTTTTTGGCATACTGGCAGTCGACTCTTCTTTATTCTTGTTGGAGACAGCAAGGGGGTGCGCCTGGGGAGTTCTTGGCATGGAGGCCTTCATTACGCAGTGGTGCGCCGTATTGTCTGAGCTGAAACTTTCAGTACCCACATCTGACAAATCTTTTCTCAGTTCCTCAGCAGTCACACGGGGACTTTTCTCCACTCTACGCTTCAGGTAGCGCACAGCAGTCGAAGTCAGCATCTTCTTTCTGCCACGACCAGGTAGCGTTTCAACAGTGCCCTTTGCCTTGAATTTGCGAATGATGCTTCCTATGGTCTCTCTTAGTATGTTTAACATCTTTGCAATCTTCTTATACCATTGCCCTTCCTGTGAAGAGTAATCACCTCTTCTCTTGTCTTCCTGGACCATTCTCTTGACTTCACCATGTTTGTAACCACACCAGTAAATGTCTAGAAGGAGCTGAGTATCACAGTCATTTTAAAGCTGCTAATTGGTGCTTATTATGCTTTATTGCTGCTCCGTGACATCCACAGGTGTTTTCAATACCTGATTGAAAACACTTGAATGAACCTCTGTTTCTTCAGAGTGTAGTCTTTAAGGGGTTGAATAATTGTGTCAATGAAGAATTCACAAAAAGAAACATTTACTACTGTATTACAAAACCAATTGATTTTAGTTGCATATGGTTCTTTAAAAAGTCCTTGTAGGATTTCATTCTGAATACAATTACAAATGTCACTAAAATTCCCTAAAACCCAACACAGCATTGGGGGTTGAATCATTTTGAACACAACTGTATATCCAGACCAGCACAGCGACACTCACTCTCAGAATACACTCTGCTCCCTATAAACCCCACACTCACACTCAACACACACTCTGCTCCCTATAAACCCCAGACTCACACTCAACACACAATCTGCTCCCTATAAACCCCACACTCACACTCAACACACACTCTGCTCCTTATAAACCTCACACTCAACACACACTCTGCTCCTTATAAACCTCACACTCAACACACACTCTGCTCCCTATAAACCTCACACTCAACACACACTCTGCTCCCTATAAACCCCACACTCACACTCAACACACACTCTGCTCCTTATAAACCTCACACTCACTCTGCTCCCTATAAACCCCACACTCACACTCAACACACACTCTGCTCCCTATAAACCCCACACTCACACTCAACACACACTCTGCTCCCTATAAACCCCAGACTCACACTCAACACACAATCTGCTCCCTATAAACCCCACACTCACACTCAACACACACTCTGCTCCCTATAAACCTCACACTCAACACACACTCTGCTCCCTATAAACCCCACACTCACACTCAACACACACTCTGCTCCTTATAAACCTCACACTCACTCTGCTCCCTATAAACCCCACACTCACACTCAACACACACTCTGCTCCCTATAAACCCCACACTCACACTCAACACACACTCTGCTCCTTATAAACCTCACACTCAACACACACTCTGCTCCCTATAAACCCACACTCAACACACACTCTGCTCCCTATAAACCCCACACTCAACACACACTCTGCTCCCTATAAAGCCCACACTCACACTCAACACACACTCTGCTCCCTATAAAGCCCACACTCACACTCAACACACACTCTGCTCCCTATAAAGCCCACACTCACACTCAACACACACTCTGCTCCCTGTAAACCCAGCACACGCACTCTACTCCCTATAAACACGTATTTCACTGCCGCCGAACAGGCACTGTTTTGGACGTTAGATTGTCAATCCTGGTAATCCGGATACGCGTCCTCCTGCCGATGTGCAGATACGGCCTTTCAGCTTTCATTGGGCCTTATTACTATCTCGGTAAAACCTGGGCGCTAGGGAGAAATACTCACCGCAGTTTTCCCCCTAGGCGTGCCAGTTTTTAGCGCTAGATTACAACTCTCTGTCCGCTAAAAAAAGCTGCCTCAACACACACTCTCCTGCTAAGCCCCGGGCACACACTCTTCCCTATAAACCCACATTCAAGGGACACACACTCGGTCACATAAACCCACGCTGACACTCTGGCACGGTCAGCCTAGTGATTACCCCAGACTGGCACTACTCCTCTTTCCCTGCTCCCGCTCAACTGAGGGGCAGTTGAGCCGCGGTATTCGCCACGGTACAGAGGTGAGATCTTGATTTTTTTGGGGGTTTCTGGATGGTGTTAACGGATTCTGCACCAAGTCCTGGCTCTGGGAGAACTTTTTGTTAACCAGCACACCGCGGCGTAATCAGTGTTAGGACCCATACGTGTGCGCAGCTTATTGCATTAGGGTGGCCACCCAAAATCTCAAACACTGTGTATATATACATATACACATATTTAGAAAGTGGGATCCTGGTGATTTGTGTGTGGTATAAGAATATACTCAACATGCACTCCTGCGTGCCATCAAAATACATCATTACTATATGTATGGTTCTGTCTGTCAGAAATGCCATATCAAAAAAATTTCCATTAGGATTTCAATCATTGTGTGCATGTTAAATTTTCAATCCTTTCACGTTTATCAACCAACCTTTATGGTTATAATAATCTATGGCTTAAAACATAATCAGGAATGGAGACCCTGTTATCTAACATTGACGCTAGGTGTACGAGCGGATGTCCCACAAGCAATGGCTCACATCAAAGGAAGGTCAGCCAGCTGTGAAAAAAAAGTCCACTATCAGTGCTGAGCTATGAGACTTCTTCTACAACAAAGTCGCTGTTAATGTGTCCCTCATTCGGCCACACAACAATGAACCAGAAGGATGTTTGCTCAGCGCATCGTCCACTAGCAAAGCGTTTAAAGGGCCAGTACCACCATAAAATGCATGTCCTTATTGTGTTTCATTTGATGTTTGCTGATATTTTACATGTGTTTTGTTTTTCTCTTGTATGTTATTGAGAAAATATTTTTCCTCTATATGGCGTCGCTGCACTGGGTGCATTCCATTGTGTGATATTTCCCTATAATATGTATCACTTAGGTGCATCCATCGGTGATATTTTCCTCTATAGCACTGGGTGGCATCCATTGCTGTGATATTTCCCTATAATATGTATCACGGGTGCATCCATTGGTGATATTTTCGCTCTTATATGTGTCACTGGCGCGATCCGTGTGATATTTCCTCTATATGGGTCATTGGTGCATCCTTTGTGTTGATATTTCCTTATTGTGTCACTGGTTTTCCATCCGATGAACTTGATGATTGTGATATTTTCCTCTATATGGTCACTGGGTGCATCCATTGTGTGATTTTCCCAATATCACTGGGGTGCTCCATTGTGTGATATTTTCCTCTATATGTGTCACTGGGCGCATCCATTGTGTGATATTTTCCTCTATATGTGTCATTGGGTGCATCCGTTGTGTGATATTTTCCTCTATTATGTGTCACTGGGTGCATCCATTGTGTGATATTTTTCCTCTATATGTGTCACTGGGTGCATCCCATTGTGTGATATTTTCCTACTATATGTGTCACTGGGTGCATCCATTGTGTGATATTTTCCTCTATATGTGTCACTGGGTGCATCCATTGTGTGATTTATTTTCCTCTATATTGTGTGATATTTTCCACTGGGTGTGGCATCCATTGTGTGATATTTTCCTCTATATGTGTCACTGGGTGCATCCATTGTGTGATATTTTTCCTCTATATGTGTCACGCGACATATTGTGTGATATTTTCTCTATTATGTGTCACTTGTGCATCCATTGTGTATTTCCTCTATATGTGTCACTGTATACACTGGGTGCATCCATTGTGTGATATTTCCCTATATATGTTTTCACTGGGCATCCATTGTGTGATATTTCCTCTATATGTGTCACTGGGCGCATCCATTGTGTGATATTTTCCTTATATGTGTCACTGGTGCATCCATTGTGTGATATTTTCCTCTATATGTGTCACTGGGTGCATCCATTGTGTGATATTTTCCTCTATATGTGTCACTGGGTGCATCCATTGTGTTGATATTTTCCTTCTATATGTGTCACTGGGTGCATCCCAGTGAGATATTTTCCTCTATGTGTCACTAGGCGCATCCATTGTGTGATATTTTCCTCTATATGTGTCACTGGGCGCATCCATTGTGTGATATTTTTCCTCTATATGTGTCACTGGGTGCATCCATTGTGTTATGTTGATATTTCCTCTATATGTGTCACTGGCGGGCGTGCATCATTGTGTGATATTTTCCCTCTATATGTGTCACTGGGTGCATTCCATTGTGTGATATTTTCCTCTATATGTGTCACTGGGTGCATCCATTGCTGTGATATTTTCCTCTGTATGTGTCACTGGGTTGCATTCCATTGTGTGATATTTTCCTCTATATGTGTCACTGGGCACATCCATTGTGTGATATTTTCCTCTATATGTGTATATCTGGCGCATCCATTGTGTGATATTTTCAGCTCTATAGTGTCACTGCGGGCACATCCATTGTGTGATATTTTCCTCTGTATGTGTCACTGGGTGCAATCCATTGTGTGATATTTTTCCTTTATATGTGTCACTGGGAGCATCCATTGTGTGATATTTTCCTCTATATGTGTCACTGGGTGCATCCATTGTGTGATATTTTGTGTTGTAAAACCCCCCCCCCCCCTCCAGTATCTTTCTATCACTTGCTCCTCCCTGTGTGGCTTTGGCCATAGAATGGAGTAAATGGGTCAGTCACGACTCACATCATTGTATTGTGTGGGATGTATTCAAAGGACATCCCGGGGGGGGGGGGGTTAGAATTCTTTTAAGTTCCCTGTCATATCTCATTCAGATGCAAGTTCTGATCTTCTGATCTGTAGTAGCCTGGAGAACACAATACACCTCCTGCTGCCTTATCTAAACATTCCCTCCCATTCCACCCCATTAACTGTAGATTAGATAAACAGCAGTAAAGTAAGATGTTTGTACAGATTTTGGTAAATGTTGCCTCATGGGAAAAATCCACAAAATTGAAACAGGAGATAAAAACCCCTAACTTTATTTTTCCTGTGTACTTCAAACAAAGAAATAAATAGCAGCTTGTGTTTTATAAAGGTGTCTTTATTTGTAATGCACAAGTAATCTAGTTACAGTTTATATAAGTGGTAGTGTCCTTTTTAAGGGGGAAAAAAGGAGATGAAATTTGAGTAAAGTGGCTATTTAACCTCTTGCTGTCCCAGCAACACTAGTGTCCTACCTGTTCCTCACATTGAATTTAAGATGCCCACAGTTGGTCTTAGTTTACAGAAGGCAGACAACATATACGGTGTTTGCTGATTCCAGGAGTGATACTGGCCCTTTGAGTGCATGACAATGGGGCAAAAAAATAGGTGCAGGTGTATATGCACAGCAACCTGTTTAAATATAATTACATACATTTATACACATAGCCATACATTTACATATACGCTCATAGTTATATACCCTCCCCCTCTGTATGTAGCAATAAAGCTTATAGTAATGTGCGGTGTATTTGTGTATCGAAGAACTCTACAGCAATAAAACTCATACACACCGCGCATTACTGTTTTATTGCTGTGGAGCTCTGTGATACACTCCTACACACCACACATTACTGTATCATAGCACTCCACGGCAATATAACTCACAGTAATGTGCACTGTGTATGACAGACCTCCACAGCAATAAAACGCACAACAATAAAACTCACAAGGCCCCATTACATTCTTAACGCTAAGGTTAGTGCTCAGCTGTGTGAGCGTTAAGTGGCCCTAGTGTATGCAGCCCATGTTACAATCCGAAAGCTAACAGGTTAAAAAACCCATTAGCGATTCAGATCTTGTGCTTTTCAGCGCGAGGTCACTGTACTTTGCGATCCCTATGCTTAACATGGGGAGCGCAAAGAGTTAATTAGTGTTAGGATTACTAAATCGTAACACTAATTACATCAAAAATAAAACCCACAGCTAGGACTCAATCAGCACCAGCTTAAAATCCCCCCCTAAAAAAATAATCAGATACTCACCTCTCATCCAGCGGTGAGAACAGCAGCTCATTCTTGCGTCAGGAGCGGAGCCGGGTGGGGGGGGGGGCGAAGGTGAAACCTTGGACTCTCTGCAGTCAGCAGGGACAGGACAAGTGGGAGGGTTTCCAGTTAGTAGACAGAGAAAGGGTAGGTAGGGGTAAATACACACAAAAATAAATAAATAGTTTCAATAAACGAGGGAAATATCGGATAAGCATCCCCTTCCCTTCTCCATTCTCACCGGCCCTATCTCTCCATACTCACCGGCCCTATCTCTCTCTCCATACTCACCGGCCCTATCTCTCTCTCCATACTCACCGGCCCTATCTCTCTCTCCATACTCACCGGCCCTATCTCTCCATACTCACCGGCCCTATCTCTCCATACTCACCGGCCCTATCTCTCCATACTCACCGGCCCTATCTCTCCTACTCACCGGCCCTATCTCTCCATACTCACCGGCCCTATCTCTCTCTCCATACTCACCGGCCCTATCTCTCTCTCCATACTCACCAGCCCTATCTCTCCATACTCACCGGCCCTATCTCTCCATACTCACCGGCCCTATCTCTCCATACTCACCGGCCCTATCTCTCCATACTCACCGGCCCTATCTCTCTCTCCATACTCACCGGCCCTATCTACTCTCCCATACTCACCAGCCCTATCTCTCCATACTCACCGGCCCTATCTCTCCATACTCACCGGCCCTATCTCTCCATACTCACCGGCCCTATCTCTCTCTCCATACTCACCGGCCCTATCTCTCTCTCCATACTCACCAGCCCTATCTCTCCATACTCACCGGCCCTATCTATCTCTCCATACTCACCGGCCCTATCTCTCCATACTCACCGGCCCTATCTATCTCTTCCATACTCACCGGCCCTATCTATCTCTCCATACTCACCGGCCCTATCTCTCTCTCCATACTCACCGGCCCTATCTCTCCATACTCACGGCCCTATCTCTCCATACTCACCGGCCCTATCTCTCCATACTCACGGCCCTATCTCTCCATACTCACCGGCCCTATCTCTCCATACTCACCGGCCCTATCTCTCTCTCCATACTCACCGGCCCTATCTCTCTCTCCATACTCACCAGCCCTATCTCTCCATACTCACCGGCCCTATCTATCTCTCCATACTCACCGGCCCTATCTCTCCATACTCACCGGCCCTATCTATCTCTCCATACTCACCGGCCCTATCTATCTCTCCATACTCACCGGCCCTATCTCTCTCTCCATACTCACCAGCCCTATCTCTCCATACTCACCGGCCCTATCTCTCCATACTCACCAGCCCTATCTCTCCATACTCACGGCCCTATCTCTTCCATACTCACCGGCCCTATCTCTCCATACTCACCGGCCCTATCTCTCTCTCCATACTCACCGGCCCTATCTCTCCATACTCACCGCCCTATCTCTCCATACTCACCGGCCCTATCTCTCTCTCCATACTCACCGGCCCTATCTCTCTCTCCATACTCACCGGCCCTATCTCTCTCTCCATACTCACCAGCCCTATCTCTCCATACTCACCGGCCCTATCTCTCCATACTCACCGGCCCTATCTCTCTCTCCATACTCACCGGCCCTATCTCTCTCTCCATACTCACCGGCCCTATCTCTCCATACTCACCGGCCCTATCTCTCCATACTCACCAGCCCTATCTCTCCATACTCACCGGCCCTATCTCTCCATACTCACCGGCCCTATCTCTCCATACTCACTGGCCCTATCTCTCCATACTCACCAGCCCTATCTCTCCATACTCACCGGCCCTATCTCTCCATACTCACCGGCCCTATCTCTCTCTCCATACTCACCGGCCCTATCTCTCCATACTCACCGGCCCTATCTCTCCATACTCACCGGCCCTATCTCTCCATACTCACCGGCCCTATCTCTCTCTCCATACTCACCGGCCCTATCTCTCTCTCCATACTCACCGGCCCTATCTCTCTCTCCATACTCACCGGCCCTATCTCTCCATACTCACCGGCCCTATCTCTCCATACTCACCGGCCCTATCTCTCTCTCCATACTCACCGGCCCTATCTCTCTCTCCATACTCACCGGCCCTATCTCTCTCTCCATACTCACCGGCCCTATCTCTCTCTCCATACTCACCAGCCCTATCTCTCCATACTCACCGGCCCTATCTCTCCATACTCACCGGCCCCATCTCTCCATACTCACCGGCCCTATCTCTCTCTCCATACTCACCGGCCCTATCTCTCCATACTCACCGGCCTATCTCTCCATACTCACCGGCCCTATCTCTCTCTCCATACTCACCGGCCCTATCTCTCCATACTCACCGGCCCTATCTCTCCATACTCAACCGGCCTATCTCTCTCTCCATACTCACCGGCCCTATCTCTCTCTCCATACTCACCGGCCCTATCTCTCTCTCCATACTCACCGGCCCTATCTCTCTCTCCATACTCACCGGCCCTATCTCTCCATACTCACCGGCCCTATCTCTCCATACTCACCGGCCCTATCTCTCCATACTCACCGGCCCTATCTCTCTCTCCATACTCACCGGCCCTATCTCTCTCTCCATACTCACCGGCCCTATCTCTCCATACTCACCGGCCCTATCTCTCTCTCCATACTCACCGGCCCTATCTCTCCATACTCACCGGCCCTATCTCTCCATACTCACCGGCCCTATCTCTCCATACTCACCGGCCCTATCTATCTCTCCATACTCACCGGCCCTATCTCTCCATACTCACCGGCCCTATCTCTCCATACTCACCAGCCCTATCTTTCCATACTCACCGGGGCCTATCTCTCCATACTCACCGGCCCTATCTCTCTCTCCATACTCACCGGCCCTATCTCTCTCTCCATACTCACCAGCCCTATCTATCTCTCCATACTCACCGGCCCTATCTCTCCATACTCACCGGCCCTATCTCTCCATACTCACCAGCCCTATCTCTTCCATACTCACCGGCCCTATCTCTCCATACTCACCGGCCCTATCTCTCCATACTCACCAGCCCTATCTCTCCATACTCACCGGCCCTATCTCTCTCTCCATACTCACCGGCCCTATCTCTCCATACTCACCGGCCCTATCTCTCTCTCCATACTCACCAGCCCTATCTCTCCATACTCACCGGCCCTATCTCTCCATACTCACCGGCCCTATCTATCTCTCCATACTCACCGGCCCTATCTCTGCAACTCACCGGCCCTATCTCTCCATACTCACCGGCCCTATCTCTCTCTCCATACTCACCGGCCCTATCTCTCTCTCCATACTCACCAGCCCTATCTATCTCTCCATACTCACCGGCCCTATCTCTCCATACTCACCGGCCCTATCTCTCCATACTCACCAGCCCTATCTCTCCATACTCACCGGCCCTATCTCTCCATACTCACCGGCCCTATCTCTCCATACTCACCAGCCCTATCTCTCCATACTCACCGGCCCTATCTCTCTCTCCATACTCACCGGCCCTATCTCTCCATACTCACCAGCCCTATCTCTCCATACTCACCGGCCCTATCTCTCTCTCCATACTCACCAGCCCTATCTCTCCATACTCACCGGCCCTATCTCTCCATACTCACCGGCCCTATCTATCTCTCCATACTCACCGGCCCTATCTCTGCATACTCACCAGCCCTATCTCTCCATACTCACCGGCCCTATCTCTCCATACTCACCGGCCCTATCTCTCTCTCCATACTCACCGGCCCTATCTCTCTCTCCATACTCACCAGCCCTATCTATCTCTCCATACTCACCGGCCCTATCTCTCCATACTCACCGGCCCTATCTCTTCATACTCACCGGCCCTATCTCTCTCTCCATACTCACCGGCCCTATCTCTCTCTCCATACTCACCGGCCCTATCTCTCTCTCCATACTCACCGGCCCTATCTCTCTCTCCATACTCACCGGCCCTATCTCTCTCTCCATACTCACCAGCCCTATCTATCTCTCCATACTCACCGGCCCTATCTCTCCATACTCACCGGCCCTATCTCTCCATACTCACCGGCCCTATCTCTCCATACTCACCAGCCCTATCTCTCCATACTCACCGGCCCTATCTCTCCATACTCACCGGCCCTATCTCTCCATACTCACCAGCCCTATCTCTCCATACTCACCGGCCCTATCTCTCTCTCCATACTCACCGGCCCTATCTCTCTCTCCATACTCACCGGCCCTATCTCTCTCTCCATACTCACCGGCCCTATCTCTCTCTCCATACTCACCAGCCCTATCTATCTCTCCATACTCACCGGCCCTATCTCTCCATACTCACCGGCCCTATCTCTCCATACTCACCGGCCCTATCTCTCCATACTCACCAGCCCTATCTATCTCTCCATACTCACCGGCCCTATCTCTCCATACTCACCGGCCCTATCTCTCTCTCCATACTCACCGGCCCTATCTCTCCATACTTAATGCTGACTTCCCCAGGCCGCTCTCTCCCTGTCCTAGCGGTAGGCTTTCTTCAGTATTGGTTGTCTGCATTCTTTCCTTCTCTCTTCATCCTTTTTATTTTTTATTTCCGCCTTATTTCTTTCTTTGTATTGTTTCTTTTGCTCAGTATTTTATTTCACTCTGAAAATTTGTTTCTGCATCTTTTCTTTCGCTCCGCATCCTTTCATTCGGTTTCTTTCTTTCTGTCTTTTCTTTTCCTCTGCATTTCTGTCTCTATGTATTCTTTCTCTCTGTATCCATTCATTCCTCTCTGCATCCATTCATTCCTCTCTGTATCCATTCATTCCTCTCTGCATCCATTCATTCCTCTCTGCTTCCATTCATTCCTCTCTGCATCCATTCATTCCTCTCTGTATCCATTCATTCCTCTCTGTATCCATTCATTCCTCTCTGTATCCATTCATTCCTCTCTGCATCCATTCATTCCTCTCTGTATCCATTCATTCCTCTCTGCATCCATTCATTCCTCTCTGTATCCATTCATTCCTCTCTGTATCCATTCATTCCTCTCTGCATCCATTCATTCCTCTCTGCATCCATTCATTCCTCTCTGTATCCATTCATTCCTCTCTGCATCCATTCATTCCTCTCTGCATCCATTCATTCCTCTCTGTATCCATTCATTCCTCTCTGCATCCATTCATTCCTCTCTGCATCCATTCATTCCTCTCTGTATCCATTCATTCCTCTCTGCATCCATTCATTCCTCTCTGTATCCATTCATTCCTCTCTGTATCCATTCATTCCTCTCTGCATCCATTCATTCCTCTCTGCATCCATTCATTCCTCTCTGTATCCATTCATTCCTCTCTGCATCCATTCATTCCTCTCTGCTTCCATTCATTCCTCTCTGCATCCATTCATTCCTCTCTGTATCCATTCATTCCTCTCTGTATCCATTCATTCCTCTCTGCATCCATTCATTCCTCTCTGCATCCATTCATTCCTCTCTGTATCCATTCATTCCTCTCTGCATCCATTCATTCCTCTCTGTATCCATTCATTTCTCTCTGCATCCATTCATTCCTCTCTGTATCCATTCATTCCTCTCTGTATCCATTCATTCCTCTCTGCATCCATTCATTCCTCTCTGTATCCATTCATTCCTCTCTGTATCCATTCATTCCTCTCTGCATCCATTTATTCCTCTCTGTATCTATTCATTCCTCTCTGCATCCATTCATTCCTCTCTGTATCCATTCATTCCTCTCTGCATCCATTCATTCCTCTCTGTATCTATTCATTCCTCTCTGCATCCATTCATTCCTCTCTGCATCCATTCATTCCTCTCTGCATCCATTCATTCCTCTCTGTATCTATTCATTCCTCTCTGCATCCATTCATTCCTCTCTGTATCCATTCATTCCTCTCTGTATCCATTCATTCCTCTCTGCATCCATTCATTCCTCTCTGTATCTATTCATTCCTCTCTGCATCCATTCATTCCTCTCTGCATCCATTCATTCCTCTCTGTATCCATTCATTCCTCTCTGTATCCATTCATTCCTCTCTGCATCCATTCATTCCTCTCTGTATCCATTCATTCCTCTCTGCATCCATTCATTCCTCTCTGCATCCATTCATTCCTCTCTGTATCCATTCATTCCTCTCTGCATCCATTCATTCCTCTCTGCATCCATTAATTCCTCTCTGTATCTATTCATTCCTCTCTGTATCCATTCATTCCTCTCTGCATCCATTCATTCCTCTCTGTATCTATTCATTCCTCTCTGCATCCATTCATTCCTCTCTGTATCCATTCATTCCTCTCTGTATCCATTCATTCCTCTCTGCATCCATTCATTCCTCTCTGTATCTATTCATTCCTCTCTGCATCCATTCATTCCTCTCTGTATCCATTCATTCCTCTCTGTATCCATTCATTCCTCTCTGTATCCATTCATTCCTCTCTGCATCCATTCATTCCTCTCTGTATCCATTCATTCCTCTCTGCATCCATTCATTCCTCTCTGTATCCATTCATTCCTCTCTGCATCCATTCATTCCTCTCTGCTTGCTTTCTTTCCATAGTCTTTCACTCTGAATTTTCTTTATATTACAGTCTGCATTCTTTTTGCATTAATGCTTTCTGTACTCTCTCTGTTTCCCCCTGCTGCCAGTGATCTGAGGGTCAGTGAGCTGTCCGTGCTGGGAGAGGTCAGAATGACACTGCCTGGTGGATCTGAGCTCCTTGAAGCAGCCAAGCTTAACTTTTTACTGCCATTGGCATAAAAAATAAACAAGTGGCATCCCTACCCACAGTGACCCAGGACTGACTGATGCATCTCCTGACCTCATGAAGTGGAGCCTGCTGCTTCTTCCTGCCCCGCTGCATGATCTCTACCTCCTCTCTGTACTATACACACGCGCGCACACGCACACACGCGCAAGCACACACACACGCGCACACACACGCGCACACGCACACGCACACACACGCACACACGCGCAAGCACACACACACACACGATGCGTGCAGGAAGAGGGGAAATAGCAATCAGGCCAGAAGGTGCACGCTACTCCCTGTCACTTGGGCATTTGAAAAACGCACAGAGTTACCCCCAGAGCAGCTACCAAGCCAGCACCTGCATGTCACTGGGCATTTAAAAAGGCAGGGGTGTGTCTGCTGCTATTCCAGCAGCCTAACGGAGTCCTCCAGAGAGCAGCCGGCAGCGAGGAGCGGCAGCAGCACTGCCAGTTAAAATCCAGCGGCTACCACGATAAAAAAAAAAAAGACTGACTGATTAGGGTGTGCCCAGGCACACCCGGCACACCCGGCACACCCCGTGCGCACGCCTATGGTTAGGACTTTGTAATCCAGCGCTGATTAACACTTTGCGCTCCCCATGTTAAGTATAGGGACCTCGCGCTGAAAAGCACAAGATACCAAACGCTAACGCGTTACTTAACCCCTAAGGGTTTGGATTGTAATATGCGTTAGACACCGCGGCAAACGTTAATACTCACGCAGGTGAGCACTACCGTTAACACCAAGTATGTAATTTGGTCTATTGTCTTTTATCCTCAGCGTCTCAGAATGTGGGGAACTCGCAGACGGTTCCATTAAATCTTCCAGTATTGTCTTTCCGAGCTGACTCGATCAATTCATTCTTTGATTTCCATCTGACATTTCAAGATGAGGATCTGGCTCCCGGCATGAAAAGCCACTTAAAGGCACGGTGCGATGTAACTGGAACGCTGCCTCCGGCGACACAAAGGCAGACGGGATTTTACTCGACATGAGATTGTATAGGATTAATACAGCGTAGCTCCGGCGTTACCAGAGACATACCGGCTCCACTCACCGAACAGAACAACCGATTCCAGTGCAAAAGGCAGCACCAACCCCGAGTATGGGGTGTCCTGTCACAGGCTGTCTGTGGACGCATCGAGCTCGTCTTCCACTGCAGAGTTTCACTATTTCTTTGTAGAACCTTGAGCCACACACAAGTTTATTCAGGGAGAGGTGAAACTCCGGAGAATTGTCAGGAGAAGACAACAATCTAGACCAAATAGCCAATTTGGAAAGTGAGATCAATGGGAGAATTTTTCTGGTTTGGCTATTTTGACCTAGAATTTTCACTTCTCCCGTCATTCTCCTGAGTTTCACCTTTCATATGAGTTTACAGAGGAGGAGGTTCTACAGCAGCTGTCTAAAGTAAAGACAAATAAGTCAATGGGGCCTGATGGGATCCACCCTAAATTATTAAAAGAGCTCAGTGATGTAATAGCAAAACCGTTAACAGATTTATTTAACCAATCCTTGTTAACGGGAGTCGTCCCAGAAGACTGGAAATTAGCAAATGTTGTGCCCATTCACAAGAAGGGTAGTAGGGAGGAATCGGGGAACTATAGGCCAGTTAGTCTTACGTCAGTAGTGGGGAAATTAATGGAAACCATGTTAAAGGAAAGGATTGTTGAACATCTAAAAACACATAGATTACAGGATCAGAAACAACATGGGTTTACCTCAGGGAGATCATGCCAAACTAATCTTATTGATTTTTTTGATTGGGTAACAGAAATAATAGACACAGGTGGTGCAGTAGACATTGCTTATTTAGATTTCAGTAAGGCTTTTGATACTGTTCCACATAGAAGGCTTATCAATAAATTGCAATCTTTGAGCTTGGATTCCAATATTGTTGAATGGATTAGGCAGTGGCTGAGTGACAGGCAACAGAGGGTTGTGGTAAATGGAGTTTATTCGGCGCAAGGTCTTGTTACCAGTGGGGTACCTCAGGGGTCAGTACTTGGACCCATTCTCTTTAATATTTATATTAGTGATATTGCAGAAGGTATTAATGGAAAAGTATGTCTTTTTGCTGATGACACAAAGATTTGCAACAGGGTTGACGTTCCTGGAGGGATCAGCCAAATGACAAATGATTTAGGTAAGCTAAAAAAATGGTCGGAGTTGTGGCAATTGAGTTTTAATGTGGATAAGTGCAAGATAATGCACCTGGGACGTAACAACCCAAGGGCTGAATATAGAATATTTGATACATCTGAGGGTTGGGATTTAGGGGTTATTATTTCAGAGGATCTAAGGGTAAGTAGTCAATGTAATAGAGCAGCAGGAAATGCTGGCAGAATGCTTGGTTGTGTAGGGAGAGGTATTAGCAGTAGGAAAAGGGAAGTGCTCATGCCACTGTACAGAGCACTGGTGAGACCTCACTTGGAGTACTGTGTGCAGTACTGGAGACCGTATCTCCAGAAGGATATAGACATCTAAGGCTAGGGTCAGACTAACGCATTTTTCACGTTGTCCGTGAAAATGTGCGTTCGAAGAATGGACGTATTTTTTCACGGAATACGCGATAGCGGTCATACTATGCGCAGTTTCACCCGTGATTTTGTACGGATCATCAATAAAACACTTTTTGCATCTGGACGTTATGTTGGCCGGACATTAGCAGCGTCTGACGTCTCCTAATCACGCACACACGCCGCTAGCCGACGCAGCGCACTCTGTACGTCAGTACTAGTGGTTTAACGTTCTCGAAAAAATGCGTTCATTTTCCACTTGCGTTGCGCAGCCGGACTTTTGTGCGACCGTACTTCGTATATTGGCCGTCATTGCACGTCATTTGCTGCTAGTGCGGCCGTGATTAAGTGCGCCAGAACGCGCGTTCGCACTGCCTCAGTCTGACCCTAGCCTTAGAGAGAGTTCAGAGAAGGGCTACTAAAATGGTGTACGGCTTGAAGGAGAAAAGTTACCAGGAAAGGCTTAATGATCTTAACATGTACAGCTTGGAAAAAAGACGAGACAGAGGAGATATGATAGAAACATTTAAATACGTAAAGGGAATCCACAAGGTAGAGGAAGGGAGTATATTTAAAAGGAAACAAAGTAGCAAAACAAGAGGACATAGTCTTAGATTAGAGGGGCAAAGGTTTAAAAGTAACATCAGGAAGCATTATTTTACTGAGAGGGTGGTGGATACATGGAACAGTCTTCCAGTTGAAGTGGTAGAGGCCAAAACAGTATTGAATTTAAGCAGGCATGGGATAGGCATAAGACTATCCTAAACAAAAGATAAATCCAGGTAAAGTATCCATGTAATTGGGCGACTAGATGGGCCGAAAGGTTCTTATCTGCCCACATTTTTCTATGTTTCTATGTTTCTTTCTTTGAATAGACCTGATAGTCTTTTGATCTCCATTCTATTTCTGAACTCCAAATTCCAATATCCATTTTCTGCAGCATTGTCTATTCTGGGCGTTTGGGATCCACTTCCCTGCGTTACCCTCGGAGAAGCCAGTGCCCCAAGGTTTATTTACACTGGGGACCTGTGCCCCATCCATCCCTCTCAATGCCCACAGACCCCACCAGTCCCTCTCCTCAAAGCCCCCATTGGTCCCTCTCCTCAATGCCCCCACCCGTCCCTCTCCTCAATGCCACATCCATCCCTCTCCTAAATGTCCCCACCTGTCCCTCTCCTCAATGCCCCCACTGGTCCCTCTCCTCAATGCCACATCCATCCCTCTCCTAAATGTCCCCACCTGTCCCTCTCCTCAATGCCCCCACCCGGCCCTCTCCTCAATGCCACATCCATCCCTCTCCTCAATGCCCCCACCCAGCCCTCTCCTAAATGTCCCCACCTGTCCCTCTCCTCAATGCCCCCACCCGTCCCTCTCCTTGATGCCCCCACCCGTCCCTCTCCTCAATGCCCCCTCTCGTCCCTCTCCTCAATGCCCCCACCCGTCCCTCTCCTTGATGCCCCCACCCGTCCCTCTCCTCAATGCCCCCTCTCGTCCCTCTCCTCGATGCCCCACCAGTCCCTCTCCTTGATGCCCCCTCCCGTCCCTCTCCTTGATCCCCCCCCGTCCCTATCCTCAATGCCCCCACCCGTCCCTCTCCTCGATGCCCCCTCCCGTCCCTATCCTCAATGTCCCCACCTGTCCCTCTCCTCAATGCCCCCACCCGTCCCTCTCCTCAATGCCCCCTCCCGTCCCTCTCCTCAATGTCCCCACCTGTCCCTCTCCTCAATGCCCCCACCCGTCCCTCTCCTCAATGCCCCCACCCGTCCCTCTCCTCAATGCCCCCACCCGTCCCTCTCCTCAATGCCCCCTCCTGTCCCTCTCCTCGATGCCCCCTCCCGTCCCTCTCCTCAATTCCCCTCCCGTCCCTCTCCTTGATGCCCCCACCCGTCCCTCTCCTCAATGCCCCCACCAGTCCCTCTCCTCAATGCCCCCACCCGTCCCTCTCCTCAATGCCCCCACCCGTCCCTCTCCTCAATGCCCCCACCTGTCCTTCTCCTCAATGCCCCCACCCAGCCCTCTCCTCAATGTCCCCACTGGTCCCTCCCTCAATGCCCCCACCCAGCCCTCTCCTCAATGCCCCCACCTGTCCCTCTCCTCAATGCCCCCACCTGTCCCTCTCCTCAATGCCCCCACCCAGCCCTCTCCTCAATGCCCCCACCCGTCCCTCTCTCCTCAATGCCCCCACCCGTCCCTCTCCTCAATGCCCCCACCAGTCCCTCTCCTCAATGCCCCACCTGTCCCTCTCCTCAATGCCCCCACCCGTCCCTCTCCTCAATGCCCCCACCAGTCCCTCTCCTCAATGCCCCCACCAGTCCCTCTCCTTCAATGCCCCCACCAGTCCCTCTCCTCAATGCCCCCACCCGTCCCTCTCCTCAATGCCCCCACCAGTCCCTCTCCTCAATGCCCCCACCTGTCCCTCTCCTCAATGCCCCCACCTGTCCCTCTCCTCAATGCCCCCACCAGCCCTCTCCTCAATGCCCCCACCTGCCCCTCCTCAATGCCCCCACCTGTCCCTCCTCAATGCCCCCACCCAGCCCTCTCCTCAATGCCCCCACCGTCCCTCTCCTCAATGCCCCCACCTGTCCCTCTCCTCAATGCCCCCACCCAGCCCTCTCCTCAATGCCCCCACCTGTCCCTCTCCTCAATGCCCCCACCTGTCCCTCTCCTCAATGCCCCCACCCGTCCCTCTCCTCAATGCCCCCACCCTCCTCTCCTCAATGCCCCCACCTGTCCCTCTCCTCAATGCCCCCACCCAGCCCTCTCCTCAATGCCCCCACCCGTCCCTCTCCTCAATGCCCCCACCAGTCCCTCTCCTCAATGCCCCCACCAGTCCCTCTCCTCAATGCCCCCACCAGCCCTCTCCTCAATGTCCCCACTGGTCCCTCTCCTCAATGCCCCCTCCCGTCCCTCTCCTCGATGCCCCCTCCCGTCCCTCTCCTCAATGTCCCATCCATTCCCTCTCCTCAATGCCCCCAACTGTCCTTCTCAATGTCCCTCAAGGCCACGCAGCTCTCTGGCAATACTATTAACCCTTTGCCAGTATTGTATATTTATGAGGGATAAAATCATGGGTTTTAATCTATAATTGATCAAAGAGGGGGCTGAGAGGACGGCTGCAGCAACACGGCGATTCAGGAGCTGCGCATGTGCTACATTTAGTTCTCATAGCAGTGTTATGTATGTTTTATAGTTTCTCGGCAGCTCGGTCTGTGGCCTCTCTGTGACGCCTCCTCTCAATCTCCCCTAAACCCCCTGCTTCTTCCACTTCTTGTGGAGCAAACTCGCTGCCAAAACTGGGCAAACTGGCAATTACTCTCCCGAAATGTGTGGACTCTGTCCAAGAACGGAAAACTAGAACCGATGCCAGAGATCTCTGCCAACCCCAGCCGGAGGCGACTCTGCAGGACATCTCCTCCTGGTATCCAATGTATCCAGTGCGACGAAAACCACAAACACACACAGACATAAAAACTGTACACTGACACGAACAGCTACATATACGCACACACGGAGAGATATACACGCAGACACAATCATATAATGCGTCTTATTTCATACAGCGTTATCCAGAGAGAGCCGATCTGCCCCGAAATGTCACCGAGCAGAGAGTTTACCCGTACGGTGACATTTCAGGGACATTCAGATACTCAGAAAGCAGGCAGAGAGTTTGACAAATACTGGTGAATTGCCAGTGAAATACGGTGCTGTTCGGCGGCAGTAAAATACGGTGCTGTTCGGCGGCAGTGAAATACGGTCCTGTTCGCCGGGAGTGAAATACGGTGTCTGTTCGGCAGCAGTGAAATACGGTGTCTGTTCGGTGGCAGTGAAATACGGTGTCTGTTCGAGGACAGTGAAATACTATGCTGTTCGGCGGCAGTGAAATATGGTGTCTGTTCGAGGACAGTGAAATATGGTGTCTGTTCGAGGGCAGTGAAATACGGTGTCTGTTCAGGGACAGTGAAATACTGTGCAGTTCGGCAGCAGTGAAATACTGTGCTGTTCGGCGGCAGTGAAATACGGTGTCTGTTCGAGGACAGAGAAATACGGTGTCTGTTCAGCAGCAGTGAAATACAGTGCTGTTCGGCGGCAGTGAAATACTGTGCTGTTAGGCGGCAGTGAAATACGGTGTCTGTTCGGCGGCAGTGAAATACGGTGTCTGTTCGAGAGCAGTGAAATACGGTGTCTGTTTAGGGACAGTGAAATACAGTGTCTGTTCTGCGGCAGTTAAATACGGTGTCTGTTCAAGGACAGTGAAATACTGGGCTGTTCGGCAGCAGTGAAATACTGTGCTGTTCGGCGGCAGTGAAATACGGTGTCTGTTCGGCGGCAGTGAAATACGGTGTCTGTTTGACGGCAGTGAAATACGGTGTCTGGTCGAGGGCAGTGAAATACGGTGTCTGTTCAGGGACAGTGAAATACTGTGCAGTTCGGCGGCAGTGAAATACTGTGCTGTTTGGCGGCAGTGAAATACGGTGTCTGTTCGAGGACAGTGAAATACGGTGTCTGTTCAACGGCAGTGAAATACGGTGTCTGTTCGGCGGCAGTGAAATACGGTGTCTGTTTAGGGACAGTGAAATACAGTGTCTGTTCGGCGGCAGTGAAATACGGTGTCTGTTCGAGGACAGTGAAATACTGTGCTGTTCGGCAGCAGTGAAATACTGTGCTGTTAGGCAGCAGTGAAATACGGTGTCTGTTCGAGGACAGTGAAATACAATGCTGTTCGGTGGCAGTGAAATACGGTGTCTGTTCAGGGACAGTGAAATACTGTGCAGTTCGGCGGCAGTGAAATACTGTGCTGTTCGGCGGCAGTTAAATACGGTGTCTGTTCGAGGACAGA